>JAZGTK010016589.1:0-12654 GCA_036877625.1 Ambastaia sidthimunki
TTTTGGCAGCATCGTAATATTGTGAAAAGCTGTTTTATTACGCCAACTGGATTTTCTGATCATTGTCTTGTTACGTGCAATGTTTTTATAGCCAATGTGAAGCCAAAGAGTGCATACTGGCATTTTAACACTTCATTGTTTAGTGATGTGAATTTTAGGGATGTTTTTGTTTTTTTCTGGAACAATTTTAAATTAAGAAAACAGTGTTTTAAAAGTTTACGTCAGTGGTGGGACTGTGGAAAGATTGAGATTAAGGTACTTTGTCAACAATATACTCTCAGGGTCTCTCGGGACATCACTAGAGAAATGACCAAACTTGAAACTGAAATAATGGAGGCACAAGGGTTAGTAGATGCTACTGGGGAGGGAAGACCTATTGAGACTTTTAAAATTAAGACATCTCTTCTAGCAGACTTGCTTGGCATTAAAGCACTGGTCCGATCGCGTTTTCAAAATCTAACGCAGATGGATGCCCCATCCAAGTTTTTCTTTAGTCTGGAAAAAAAAAATGTTCAGAGTCGTTATATTCACTCTCTAAGGTCTGAGAAAGGGCAGGAATTGACATTGGCATCTGATATTCGAAAACGAGCTATACAGTTCTATGAAAATTTGTATAGGAGTGAATATAAAAAAGATGAGGTGTTGTCTGCTGGCTTCTATGAAGGTATGCCAAATGTCCTGGAGGAATTAAAGGCAGAGCTGGAAAGGCCTCTGTCTGAGGAGGAACTGCTGAATGCTCTGAAGGGCATGGATAGTGGTAAAACTCCTGGAATAGATGGAATCCCTGCTGAGTTCTATAAAGAATTTTGGGCTGTGATAGGTGAGGACTTGCTTACAGTCCTAAATGAGAGTTTGGCCGAAGGCTCATTGCCTTTAAGCTGCAGGAGAGCAGTAATCACATTACTACCTAAAAAAGGTGACCTACAGGAGATAAAGAACTGGCGACCTGTGAGTTTGCTATGTTCTGACCTAAAGATCCTTTCCAAGACTCAGGCTAATAGACTGAGAGAGGTGATGGGGCAGGTCATTCATTTTGACCAGACTTATTGTGTGCCAGGCAGGTCAATTGTAGACAATGTCTGTCTCATAAGGGATATTTTAAGTGTCTCAAATATTTCAGGAAAAAATCTGGGTTTTATTTTTCATAGATCAAGAAAAAGCTTTTGACAGAGTTGAACACCAGTTTTTATGGGATACCCTAGAGGCTTTTGATTTCAGCCCCAGTTTCATTGATATGATAAAAGCGTTGTACCAAGACACTGAGAGTTTATTGAAAATCAATGGTGGTTTGAGTGCTCCTTTCAAATTTAGCAGAGGCATCAGGCAAGGCTGTGCACTGTCAGGTATGCTTTATTCTCTAGCCATTGAACCCTTATTGAATAAGCTAAGAGCTAGGATTAAAGGGTTAGTATTACAACAAGGTATACAACATCAAATCTCAGCTTATGCAGATGATGTAATGATTATGATAAATGGGCAAGAAGACATTAATCAGCTAGTGTCAACTGTCAATGATTTCTGGAAAATTTCATCTGCAAAAGTCAATTGGGAGAAGAGTGAAGCCCTGGCTGTAGGAAAATGGGAGGAAGGGCTACCAAAATTACCTGGAGGAATGAGTTGGAAAAGGGAAGGTTTAAAATATCTAGGAGTGCATCTTGGGGATTCAGTCACTCAACAAAAAAATTGGGAAGGGGTGATTGAAAAGATAGAGGGAAAATTAAAGAAATGGAAATGGATTCACTCCCAACTGTCCTTTAGAGGGACAGTTTTAATAATAAACAATCTAGTTACTTCAACATTGTGGCACAAATTATCATGTGTGGATCCGCCTGCTGGTCTGTTGGCTAAATTACAGACGATTTTAGTTAATTTTTTTGGGACAGTCTTCACTGGTTTCCTCAGAGTGTTCTTTTTCTTCCAAAAGAAGAGGGGGGACAAGGTTTGATGCATCTGCGAAGCAGGCATGCTACGTTTCGTTTGCGGTTTATTCAGAAATTCTTAAATGGCCCCGTGGATCTGGTGTGGAGAAGTATAACGAAGGCAATTTTACATACAGTAGATGGACTTAAACTGGATGCGGCTCTGTTTTTAATGGATGTTAAACAACTACGTCTGGCTGGGTTGCCTTGTTTTTATCATGGAATTTTTAAAGTGTGGGGACTTCTAAACGTTTGCAAGATGGAAACAACAAAATCTTTGTACTGGTTACTAGAGGAGCCTCTCATCAAAGGAGCACGCATGGACATTGCTTGGCCGAATTTTCCAGGAATTACGCAGACACTGTGTGCCTCTAAGCTTGTGACTTTAAAACATTTGGTCAATGTGGCCGGATATGAGCTAAATGATATAAATGCAGTTGCTGCCTTCTTGAATCAGAGGTCAATTCGGTACACACAACTCATGGTTAATATGTGGAAAACCAAGTTGACAAATGAAGAACTGTTATTGTTGAAGGATTTTAAAAATGGAAGAGCGTTTCTGGATAAAACGGATTCATTTCCAAAACTTGGAATTACACCGGACTTAAAAGAAATGTCAGGTCCATTGTTGGATCTTACTGGGTTGGAGGATTTAGAGCCGAGTAAAGTAAAAGGAAAAGTGATGTACAAATGTTTTGTAAAGGTTTTTAATAAAGGAACACTAAATGAGAGGGTTGATACAGTGTGGAGGGATAAACTCGGGTTGAAAAAAGAAAAGAAGCCAGTGTGGAGAGTGCTGTACAAACCACCATTGATAAAACGATCTGGTGACTTGCAGTGGAGAATTCTACATGGGGCTTTGGCTGTTAATGCTTTTATTTCTGTTATCAATCCAAATACTGATGATAAATGTGTTTTTTGTGGTTTAAGAGAAACTGTTTTCCATTGTTTTTTAGAATGTGCAAGGCTTCAAGTGTTTTTTAATTTGTTGATTTTGTTGTGTGGTAAATGTGGGGAAAAGTTTACACTAGATGCCTTTATTTTGGGGGCTGGGTATAACAAGAAGCAAAAGATTAAATGGCAGTTGCTTAATTTTTTGTTTGGACAGGCAAAGCTTGCAATATATAAAACAAGAAAAAACAGAATAGAAAATAGGGGTGGACAAGAGATCACATCCTTATTTAAGGCATTTGATAAATCAAGAATTGTTGTAGAATTTAAGTTTTATTAAGCAATGAAAAATTTAGAAACTTTTAAACTACAGTGGTGTTATAAATCTGTTGTTTGTATGGTGGTGGAAGAGGAGCTAATCTTTGATTTTATGTGGATTTAAAATATTTATGTATTTATTATGATTAAATGTATGTATTTAGGTATTTATTATGATTAAATAAAGTTGATTTTTAAAAATCAAATCTCTCTCTCACCTGCTCACTATAGGGGTGTATCAATAAACTAATGCCACGGTTTGGTTTATATCACAGTTTTGAAGCCACGGTTCAGTTCTGTTTGCTGTAAAGGCAGAGTTCATGGCATGGCACCAGCAATGCTAAAAACAAAAGATTGTAGGGCTTGTAGGAGTCATTGTAGAAAGATATTAAAAACTGTCCCTGCGTTTTTAGAAGGAGCTACTTCACCCAATTTAATGTTTTTGTTTATGGTCGTTTTGCAATACTTGCAACCTCAAGGATGGACCAGGGCTTGTTTGTTCGGTACACCATGAAGGTACCATGGTGTGTACTGTGTATCATGTGTTTTTGGTTTGGTTCTGAATATTGTTGGGGTAGTTCCCCCCTTACTACCCACTATCCACCCTCTCTTAATGATTTTAACAATATTAGGAAACCAATGGGTTTCTTCTTCATTAGAAAAAATACTATCTGTGTAATAATATAAGTGAGAACTTTAAATAAAAAAAGAATTTCTTAGTATTTAGTATGTCTGTCATTTGCTACATAAATTGTGACCTAAATGTTTGGTGTATTTTTTGTATGCAAATGCACAAAACATATTTGTGAGGGAACTTGACCTATCAGGCCTAATTACATGCAGGTTAAGGTCATGTGACAGGTTGTGTGCCACAAAGCCTTTAAAAGGTGCCTGCAAAATATGTCATCAGCTTCTTGTTTTCAAGAAGCCAGTTTGTCTGCGTGTTAGTCAGGCCTAAGTGTGAGGAAAAAAGGGATTAATAACACTAGGAAAGAGCTAGTAATAAGAAAGCACTAAAGAAAGAAAATAAAAAAATATGAGTTCTAAAAAGTTTAGTAAGGTGTGTCACTGCCCATGCTGTATCACAACGGGTGACACTCACGATACTTATGTTTTGTTTGGGAGTGGAGCACACTAGATCAGTTCGCTTCCACCGAGGACGCTCCTTTCCCGCCTCCCTCTTTTTAATCAAGACTGAAGGCAGGAAGCTGCACAGTGCGTGTCGGTTCCCACTTCTGCTAAGGCGTCGTTCTTGCCAACCTAAATCTGACTATTAGACCTAATATTTCTCATGGTAGCATAGCTGAATTGCATAGCTGAGTCATATCATCCTAAAGATCAATTGCCATGAGTTGGGGAGGGCAATCGGTGTGCCCAAAACAGTGGGTGCATCGTGGTAGGCCATGGGCAGAGCCAAGTTGATAACTGTGCCTTGGATTATTACCTTCTGTAAGGTACAGTAAATCAAAGTGTCCTCGTAAACCCTGGGAGCCAAAGACACAGAGGCACCAGCCAGACACATGGGGTGTTCGGCACCTCTCTGCATGACTTTTGCAAAGAGCAGAGGACCACCCTTGTCCAGATCTTTTAGTGCCTTGACTTGATGGAACTGCTGGATGGTCATGGCATAAAGGGTGGCACTGTAGGCCTTCACTATAAGCAAAGAAGAAAACGTACAGGTATCTCAGGGAATCTCAGATGGTTTCTCCAGGATGCTGCACCCTGTGGGCATAAATGCACCACAACGACAAAACTTGACCCAGCAAAAACTTACCCCCAAATTGCCTATAGAGCTTGCTGAAGATTCTTTATGTGCAGCCACAACAGGGCAGCAGAAAGAAACCTGCAACTGCAACATTCCAATGGACATCTTCTCAAGAACATGAACCCTCTACCAACACTGTCTTAGCATGGATATGGCCCAGACATCTAAGGCAGAGATTGTGGCTGTCAGAGGGAGAGAGATACCACCCAGAGGCACATGCATGGTAGACATTATAAAAACCTGCTGTGGTGTAATTTGATCTTTTAGAGAGCAGAAATTCACTATTTTAGTGCTATTTTAGTATTCACTATTACCGAAATGCTCAGGGGAACTCTCTGCACTTATCTGTGCAGAAAGAGAGACACAGTTGAAAAATGACATAAATTCAGTCAGCAAAAGAAGAGAAGCAAAGTCACTCAGAACAAATCCGAGTGACTGGTACACGTCATCTCCCTTTACACTCCAGGGCTGTTTCTTTTTCTAATAAGAAACCGAGTGATTGGTCTCCCAAGGTTGAACCCCTAGTGTCACTACATCGACACAATGTGAGTGACAGAAAGGAAACATCATAAATATAGTACTTAATATACGCAATTCTGTACAAAACTTTGATGCATTTTCCATTGTTGCATAACACGCTGACCAGATAGGTGTTACAACAGGTCCCAGGTTCTGAATGCTTGAAGAAACATCACCTTTTTCACGTCTCAGGAAACTGGTTTACATACATAACCAGAGATGTTCTGTTTAGAAGGAACTCAACACTGCAGCATGGTGTTGAGGCTATGAGAACATGAATACCAGACCCGGACTGGCCGTCGGCAACACTGGGAGGATTTCCGGTGGCCTGGGGACTGATTTGGCCTGCTGCCAGCAATATTTATCTGCAAATATTGTAATAATTTTTCATTAGCGATAGCACCCCTACTATGATCAATACTATTTACTGTACTTAAAATACTATATGCTAAAAGACATTAATACTATTTATTGTAAAGTTACGTGTATTTTTGCAGACAAATACTCACATTCTCATATATAGGTAGGAAGGGAGCAGGGAGACAAGAGCTGTAGTGCAAACAGGAACAAATATCATAACATTTTATAAAAATGCAATCATATTTTATGATGTTTTTAAATATGTTGTCAATGTAGTCATTATTGTACTAATTTTGAAGTTTTTTTATTATAATTTTCTATTATATATATTTGAAAAAAAAAATTCAAATAAAGGCGGAGAAAGTCAACCTAGCACTAGCTCTGGTGCAGTGATCACACATCAGATTCAGCCAGGGAGAGACAGGTACAAGAAATATAAGAAATTTTTTTTTTTAACATATTGGAAATGTATTATTTTGCGAAATTTGGGGTATCTAAGTCTTTTTAAGATTAATAAATAAACAAATAAATGCATACATATATACATATATTTAGATTTAGATCTAATTACAATGATGTGGTTGTTTTGCACCAAGGTGAAGACAGTTATGTTTGTAACACTAGAGCAAAGGAAGTGACAGGTACAAGAAAAATACACACAATCTTTATATATAAATATTATGTATATCAGGGCTCTAGAGTGCGACCAAATTTCTTAATGGAGCGACTAAAAAAAATCAGCTGTTTGAAGAAAAAAAAAAGTCTCTGCGACTCTGAAAGTGTCCCTGTGGTTCAACAACAGACACACATTATAGGCCCATATCGTGGTCTAAACCAATCAGAGATAGTAAAGGCCGGGATCCCCCTCTCATTGGCCGTGGCCCAGATTTTCCTGAACATGTGTGTACGTTTGAAAATGCGTGTGCTGCAGTCAGACAGAGAGAGGTGAGTAGCCTAGGCCTGTCAGATAAACTGAGTGGATGTAGCCGCGGATGATGAGAGAAGATGAAAAGAACAATTGACAACTTTTTTGTTAAGAATGTTAAGGCCTGATCCGTCCGAAAATCATAACCAATGCTCTGACACAGAGCCATCAACCTCCCAGGTTATGTCAAGCTCTGGCCTGGAGACGGCATTAGATAATGAGCCACATACGATCGAGTCTGAGCCAGAGCCAACTGAAATTAAAAGGGGGAAAGTGTATACATTTGAGGAGAGTTTCAGTCTCTTTCAAGCTTGACCAGTTTCCCTGGCTAAGATACAGTAAAGCCGATAATGTAATGCACTGCATTTACTTTAAAGATGGTGGGAAAACCATGGACAGCAATAGTGCATTTGTGACTGGTTCTAATACATTTCGAAATTGAAATGCTGAAAAAGCACAATGCATCTATAAAACACATTACATGTTGTGATGAATGCACTGCCCAAACAGCAAACAGATCATCAGACGAAGCCGAGATGATAATCAAGTTTAACGTTGCCTACAATATTGCAGACGAAGAACTTCCCTTCACTAAGTTCAAGTCCAAAATAATTCTTATGAAGAAAAATGGCTTGAACATAAACCCGACGTACAGCAATGATGTCGCGTGCACCCAAAGGAATGCCACAAAGGAATGCGTTATTGTGTACGGTCGTTTCTTGCTGAGAGGAAGACCGGTGAATATGTTGATTGGACACAATGAGGTCGAGCATGCCCATGCCCAAGGTAAGCCATGTCATGTCATGTAACCTATGTAACCTAAATGCCTACTTTCTCGTTACTGCATTAACCATATGTAATATTTTTATCATTGAAAATTAAAAAATAAACAAATAAATAGATTGCATTATAAACTCTTGATCTGGGAAGTAAATGGTATTATCGTTTTTATTTGTTTAATTAGGAATGTATGCTGCCTCAAAGAAAGCATTTGCTGCTCTTGGGGACCAGTGCAGTAACTGGCTGAAGAAAATCATTGCTCTGGGTGCTGATGGTGCTGCTGTTAATTTGGGCAGCAAAGGGGGTGTCATAGCCCTTCTGCAGCATGAGGCAGGTAACCACATTGTGCCTTTCCTCTGTATGCCTCACAGGTAAGACTAGAAGATAAGGTGTGACTGACACCCTAAAGTCACTGTGGGTTATTTTCTTTTATAAAGTAGATGTATCTACATTTAAAATTTGACGAGTTTGGAAGCAAAAGAAGAGTTTGTAGGCTTGAAGCTGTTAATTGCCAGGATGTTCAAAGACAAGACCTACCTCAGCCTTTGGGAGCTCATGTTGACCAGAGAGCCCTACTGCTCGGAGTACAAGGTCCGATTTTGTTCTTAAGATTTAATTCTTAAGATTGTGTCAGTTTTGCTATCTAATACACATTGCTTAAATAAATCTCTTGAATGTATTTTTTCCCAGAACATCTTACACCTTGTACACATTATGCTGGTCCTCCCTGTCTCAGCTGCAGTTTGTGAGAGAGGGTTCTCTGCACAGAAAAGGATCAAATCAGACACTAGAGCATCCCTTCATTCAGACACAGTAAAATATCTGATAAGAATCAGTATAGAGGGGCCAGGTCTGGAAGATTTTGATGCTAGAAAGAGTTTGGCCAGCTGGTTTAGCCAAGGCGAAAGATCAAGAAGGCCAAACTACAGGAGTTGGCCATTCGAGGGGCATGTGACTGCAATGGAGGATAGTCCATAAGACATTGAGCCATGATATGTTCAGTTTGAAGGCCTTAAAACACAATTTAGATTTTCTTTTTATTTCATTTATTTTGAGATATTTTAAGTTTACATTTCAGCTCAGTGAGCCACTTTAAGCACCAACACGTTTTCAGTAAGTTACCTTTCTTGTAGAATTGTGCTTCAAAGAAAGAACTTTATGTTGACCAGATTGTTAGTTAATCATTTACAAGTCAATATTGCCTGTATGGACTAGTGATGGGCCGTTCTTGAACAATTCGTTCATTTTGAATATTTAGTTCATCTCTCGAGTCTTTCAAGTCGTTCGTTCATCACGTGAAAGCCCTATACGCTTAACCAATGCAGTCTGAGCCGAAAAGAGAATTGATTAGTTCATCTCTCGTATTGTATTTTATAAAGATTAGAATCCACTGTAAAAAAACAAAAAACAAGTATCTCTTCTTTATCAAAGTGATTTCGCCATCATATGGACAAAATTGTAAAAGCGTAACCAACTCTTTATTACCTTTACCACATTTTACCACACCCATGCACCCGTTTGTAAGGATTCTTAAATCCTAATTTCTCTATCCAATGCTGTCACATCACGTGACAAAGTAGGCAATCCAAATGCATTACCCTTTCATAGACCACAGAGAGAGGTACTAGCCTTCGCACATAATGACAGGTTTTAATGCCTGTCCATTTATTTAAATGTTCCAAATGTGTTGTAGTTTATGTCGGTTCAGTCAACTCTTTATTCATAAACTGACTACAAACCTAGCATCCATAATTTGTTTTGTTAATATTGTCGCGTCAAATCTCAAAACACACTGGAACATTCACTCAATTCACTCAAACATGCACTCATGGAAACAGCTGAGCTCCGAAATTTTTAATTATGATTGTCAAACTGTCTACTCATCAGTCAATGCTTATTTCATTACATTGAGCTACATAACTTGAATGTTTAGTTTGGTATTTAATATTATGTTACACTGTCTTGGCTCAATCCTCATTGTACTGAGGAACCTTAAGGTTTGTGTTATGTTTGTAGGAAGATCTAATGCATTTAATTTAAATGGTATTGTGTATGTTTGTGTACATATAATATGTAATTAAGTAATATACTTAATATTTGATTTTTCAATTTTGTTGGGAGAGTCTTAGAAATAGTTTACTTTAATTGCAGTACTTGCAGTAGTGACTGATACACGAGGTGTATAGTTTAAAAATATTAATTTAAATAATGCAATGTTTGTATTGTTTATCTTTAAAGGTTATCAACCTGCTAATTCTGTTAATTCAACCACTAACTGCTTCTAAATAAAAGAAGAGGAAAGATTTGAGTTGTCCTTTGGGTCCTTCAGTATTGATCAGGCAGTTTTTCAAGTTTGGGCAAGAGCTGGGCATTCAAACATAACTTGACAAATATACAAGTATTTTGCACATATTATTTGCAATGAAACTATGCATTATGTGTTGAAAATGTTTGATAATTTTTTTAGTTTTCCTGTGTTTTATTTTTTATATATGTCAGTATTATATGTAAAGCTGCTTTGAAGCAATGTGACATTGTAAAATGCGCTATATAAATTTGAATTGAAAAATTTAATTGAATTTTGCGAAGGACATAACTGGATGTTTTTGCTCCTCTGCATCCCTCAAAATAAAGGTAGTGCTGAAGTTACTGTTAATCCATGGTTTCTGGTTAGGGTAGATCTCTATTGTTTTAGTTGATACAATGTCTTCTGTGCACTTCTGATGAAACATGTTAGACTATCTGCGCAATCCCCAATTTCACCATGAGAGGCAGACCGAACATCTTCCAGTGGCAGCATAAAATGAGAAAAGCAAAGGGCCTAATATTGATCCCTGAGGCACTCCATACTTTGATCTGTGTTTGATTTGACATCTTTTTAATAGCATGCACAAACAATCCAATAAGTAGACCTATATCATGATATTGCTTGTCTGTAAACACCAACACAATTTTCAAGGCTATCGACTGGAAAGATCTATGTTAAGATACCTAGATTCAAGATATAGCCTGTCATGGTTTCATCCAGTTATGTCTCACCATCATCATTATCACAGCCATCGAATGCTCTATGGACTAATCACACACACACCTGTTCACATTTTGCACTGCATTAAGGAGCACATAAATACTCACCTCGAACACTCATTGTCTGGACTCTTTTAAGGTAACCACATTAAACCTCAGGCCCTTTCCATTGTTTTTCCCGGTTACTTTGTGTCTTTCTCCTGTGTTCTGTGGTGGCTCTAGCATTCTTTGTCCTGGTCCTCTGTACTTTTCTGTTTCCCAGTCAATTGCAAGTTAAGACTGTTGTTGTTTCTGTCATCATTAAGCTGGCATCTGTAAAGATATAACTTGCCTGTTTCAACTGTTTTTACTCACCATCTGTCTAAAAAAAAACCCTGCTCCCATAGTAATTTGTGACACAGCTGTGGTCAGATCATAAAAGCATCATTTCTCTTCACTATGGTGGGGCCTAAATCCTCACAGAAATTATTCACATAATGAAGCCTGAGCCCCTCCATAGCAGACAGCAAAACAAAACAGTTTACCATGTACACTAAGATACCAGCAAACAAACTTTGAAAATCTCAGCTTACATTTTTTAGCCTGATAGAGACACTGTGTCAGTGTATTACTTTTAACACAATTTTTTCTGTTTTTTATGACCCTAACCCTAACTGAGATCTGTTATATACATTTAAAAATTACAGTTAGCCAGAAAAGTAGACAAATAATATTGCTGACCGATCTTGCACTGATGGTGGTATATACAGATTTGGATCTAATCAATTGTTCACTACACTGCACAATGTCTCTGATTAGCAATGTAGAAAATGTAGCATGTAGAAAATCAAAAAGTGATGAACCTATGTTTGACCCCAACATTCTATTTTAGTAGGTAATGTCAACAAAATAGACACATTTACTTGTCAAGCCATTTAATGGGGTCTTTAAGACTTTTGATTACATATTAAAAACCTGAGGTTTTGTAGGCAGGAAATTTGACTGGCAGAGTTATTTCTTTTCTTGTTCTGAGATATTTGTAATTGTAAATGTAATTCATTTTCCAGCTGTACAGTATAATTGCAGTGTATTGCCAATTAAACTAATTAGTTCAAAAATAACCCCAACACAAAAGAACATGAGGTAGTGTTGGGGGTGGGGGATCATTCTATCTCGCCAGAATGCTCTCACGTACATCCCCTCAGGAGAAGTGAATCTTTAAGGCTCTGGATAGATTTGGCTCTGGCCACCTCCAGTTCTGTCAGAAAGATGTCAACTGGAGACCTGGCTGCCGGCATTGTACGAGGAAAATATCATTAATACTTTGTTGTGCTTTAGATAAAGTTTGCAGGAAGATGCAGACAGATTGGTAAAAGTGTGTCTTGCGAGCAGACTGTTGTTATTTTTAGAGGGAGGCGGACAGAACAGACATCAGATAGCACAACAGTCCCATTACATCAATGAATCATGCGAGATGCACCTGATTAACACACACAGAGAATGTGCCATACCAAACAAATATTAGTGAGGCATTTTCTCTGCCGTTGGCACTGGTCACTATGCAGAATGTTCCATCTGTTTAATCCAATTTTGCAGTTGATTGTTGTGAAGAATACTAGTCAAAGCATTTCAACCGCCCCTCATACATGATGGATAGATTTTAGTTCAATCTAAAAGTGCTCAATGTTACACAACCTAATACTCAAATAACCAACAGACTTAGTCATTTATCCAAAGTGACTTACAGTATATTTATCACCTGGACAATGCCCTGGAGTAACATGGTGAAATTGTCATCAATTATTTATCTTTAATGTCATTCCAAACCCACTTTTCTATGCTGAACACAAAAGAAGATAATTCATGATTAGCAGTATATGGTAACTCGCTAAAAACTTAAAGGGATAGTTCACCTAAAAACAAAAATTTGCTGTTATTTGCTCTCTATCAGGCCAGCTCAGAACAGTCAAGATTCTCAGATGAAATCTTTGTAAGTAAATGCATGTGCGCAACAGCAAATAATTTTTTTTGGGTGAACTATCCCTTTAAGGTAGATACGAGTTCAGCAGCTGGCCGAGATAATTAATAATTAAAACAATTTAATGCTTAACCTAATATGATGCTTATATCTAGTGCTCACAGTGATTGACAATTATAAACCTTCCACATGG
>JAZGTK010016590.1:0-12653 GCA_036877625.1 Ambastaia sidthimunki
ACTTGAGATATAAACATAGACTGCTGGAGGCCAGATACATACAGTACATGAAAATTACGCAGCTCACAATAAGGAACATTCAACACACAGCTAGCTACTGTAAACATTTAATAAGTGTATTGTGTGGTTTTGGACTTTTTGTGAATTTTACAGAAAAAACTCTAAGAGGTGAGATGGTCCATCGCAGAGGGACCAGAGAACGAGTAAAAGAGAGGAGGAAGACTAGCCCAGAGAAGAAAGAGAAATGGAGATTGGAGAACAACTCCCTGTTCAAACAGCTGGGTGAGTAAATGACCCTCCAGACAGTTACACTGCAAAAAAACAGTGTCATTTTTAGCATTGATCTGACAAATAATTTAGGTACACATACAATACAAAACAGCCAAGTGTTGTTGTTGCATGCCATTGTGTTACCACAATATTAGACTAGCATTAAATAAAGTCTTCTTTAATAAGTACTGCAGTCAGCAGATGTGCCCGAACTCTAATGTTTAAAGTACTCACTATTAAACTGTCTTGTCTAATAGTAAAAAGGTTAACACATATATCACACAGTTACACATAAATCAGCTGTTAATATTTCAAAATATTTCATTCCATAAACCTGACAAATTCAGCAACAAGATTTGTCTATAAAGCACACAGTGTGTCACTCTGAATCAACCTGTGTACATCACAATGCTCAACTCTGAGGTTTATTAATGTAATGTTAACAGCTACTTTGTAAATAAATGACTAAAATGGAATGACTAAACAGAAGTGTTTAGTGTTTGAAGATTTGTCCTTCAATTTTTTTTTGTTATGTTCCCATTGTGTCTGTTAGTGTGCTTAATAGGGGTTAAGCCTAGAAGTGGCGAAGACCCCTATTGTAGTTGTTTTTCTTCCTCTTGATGATACCAATGATACGCCTTATTAATAAAGCGTACTATGTACAGAAATGCAGAAGAATCCAGAATATGAACAAAAGCCCCTAAATGGCATGTTTAAGAATGTCTGGTGTTCCTTTCTCATTTTAAAAGACTGAAAACGGAGGAGGAAATTGGGCATGCGAGTTAGAAACTGTTTTTTATAGGTGGCAAGCAGATCGGTTTATGCATGCATTAAATTTTACATTTTAAAGGCTCATTATAATGACTTTGTATTTCTCTGTAACATTATATGTAACATTGTTCTATGTTCTTTCTCATCCCTGAAACTCAAACCATTATCTAATACTCCCCTCCCCAGTACTTACATTTAGGCATTTAGCAGACGCTTTTAAGCAACTTACAAATAAAAGAACAATAGAATTTACATTATGTACATTTGTATAATTACATTTGTACATAATGTAATGTACAAATTACACTTACTCACATACACAATGTACACATGTACATTACATTATGCTACTTATTTCCATTATTAAATTAATATAATAAATTTGCAGCTCTTCAACCAATGGCTTAAATTAATGACTACCAGTCGACTAGGAAAATCCTTAGTCAGCCCTATAAAAAAACACAAACCACTAACAGTGATATTTAAAAAATGTCATCAAACTGTTATAAGACAGTCAGGATGTGGTCACAATGACATGTGCAAAGTTTTATGTCAATACGGCAAAGCGTTGTTGAGACAGCTTTCAGATCATTTTTGGTGTCTTGCCATCAGATATCTGGATGCGTTAATCAAGAACCATTTGACCATTTGATCTTTGAAGCTTTTAATACATTTTGTCAGTAGTGTCCCTAGATGATGTACACAAAATTTAGTACAAATCATACGTATGGCCTAGAAGGAGTTAAAAAATGTTGGTGTGCTTAACACAAAGATATTGGTGTATTTGTGTCTATAGTCAACAAAACTTAGTATGTGTATTGTTCTCATCAAGCTGGACAAGATTCAAAATTGCATTCATTAGCTCTGCCTAACAGAAGGTCATCCATTTTTGATTGTATGTGGATTTTTTGTCAATTTCGGGTTCTGAATTTTTAAATGCTCCTCCTAGGGGAATTATGGGATTGTCACCATATTGGGTAAATACTATGCCAAGACATTGACAATATGCTAAATTGTGAACAGATTGTTGATGTCTGGAACGGTGTTGCCATGGCAAGGCAAACAATTTATAGCGATGAATGGAACAGGAATTGTCTCATATCTTCTGCATGCTTTGAATGGTTTACATCAAACTTGGGAAATATGTTTGGTGTTATGAGCTAATTACAATGATGTGGCTATTGTGGGTCACAGTTATAGCGCGACCAATTGGCAGCAGGAAGTGTTTTACTGACTTACTTTGAACAGAATTTAAATTAGTCCTCATTTTTTTTTTCAGAAATATGCATGTGACAACTATGCATTGTTTTCTAAGAAGGACCAGGTGTCAATGACATCGTAGTGCTTTGGCCCATCATTGCTACCTGCAGCTATATTTCTTCTTCTTGTTTTGCTATTGAAGTCTACGGCAGCCCATAGAACGGTAAATAGGAAAGTTATGAAATTTGGCACACAGATAGAAGACAGTCTGAAATATTACCATAGCCAATTTGGAGTCCTTACCTCATACCCTGTAGCGCCACCAACAGTTTAAAATTTTACTCATGTTTATGCTCATAACTTAAAACTTGAATTTCCTAGAAATAAAATTTCTGATGCCTTGGCCAATTGATGTCCACAAATATTATCCTTTGTGCACTTAGTGGGTTTGACCACGTAATTTCTGCTTGCAGTTATATTTCTTATTACTATTGGTCTTCAAAGCTTTTCATTAAACATGGCAGTAAAGAGATTACAGGAAATCATAAAGGTTGGATGAGAGGGGAACAGGAGTCAGAAAGAAACACAAACTTGAACTTGGATCACCCAAAATGCTATAGCGCAATGTCAGCCCACTTGGCACCAACTGAAGTATACAGGTCACATGACCTCACATGAGCACCTCCCTGGAAAAGTAACCTACAAAAGTAATTAAGTTAAAGGTAGTGTGGGCAGTTATGGAGAGGCTAGCAATACTTACCCAGGTTTGGAAGCATAAGATCCCACCCTCCCTTCACCAAAACCATGCCTTCTCTAGCAAATGAACATGGTGGTATACACATTTCAAAAACAAAAAAAATTAGAAAAAAATAGTTAAAACCAAACTGCCAAAATACGTAGGACATGTCTACGTAGGACAGTTTGGTTCTGTTTCATAGTACTCTGATCATCTACTGTGTACATACAAAAAAATCAAGAAAAGTTTGATTCCTCCCTTTTTGACCATTTTAAATATGACATCAATGTAATATGTTTTATTTTGTGTTTTACTATTTCTTTTTACCATTAAAGCTGATCCTAATCCTGTGGGATACATAACTCTAACAAGAACCCAATATACCAGTTAAAATAAAAAAAGTGCCTGAAGTATTTTCACATATCTATCTAATGCATTGAGTTGTAATGGTGAAATGTAGGTGTTTCAGTCCATCTGTTATTATTTGGTATTTTTACTAAGTATTTTAGGTCTTTGACATAGACAGTTGATTCATGAATGTTTATCCACAGTATACACTGTCTCCTCCACAGGTTTCACCAAATCCTTCCCACTGGATGACTCCCTGTTTGACAGCTGGCTGGCTCAGTCTGTTCACATCACTACAGATAACATGTTAAGCCAGTGGTCTCTGTCCGGAGAGACCCACGACCCATCGGCCAGCCTGTTGTCAGACCAGCTCCTGCAGGGAGAGGAAAGCTTGCTGAGTCTGATGATGGACCACTCCATGAAATCCACCTGGAAAACACCCCAACTGGGCCGCAAGACGAGGGCCACACCACGGAGCCGCAGTCACAGGAAGTCTGTCTCACTTCCGCGGGCCAGGTCCACAGTTAAAGGGACGGATGAGCAGCGCTCTGCAGGGGATAAGCGTGGAGAGAGAGTGCGTCATCTCCGCCATCATCGCACCCGCACCAGCAGCGACTCGGGCAGGTCGGACCCTCCACAACTGCCCATCTCCAAACTGGACTCCTGCCACATTTCAGAGGAGCACAGCTCTTGGGACAGCAGCGTAAAACCTGGGAATACAGAGAGCAGCAGGTGCTCGCAGGTGGCCCTGCGTCTGCCTAGACAGGGCAAGTCACGCTGTAAAAGCGAAGCAACAGATCCCTCACGTCAGAACGGCACTGAGAACGACAGATCTGCATTGGACCCCGAGACAGACGGCTATTTCTCAGATGGTGAACAAAGTGACTCAGAGTTGCACTCCGCCAGCCGAAAATTGCGTTTACCCCAGCTGCATGCTGGAAATGAGGAAGTAGTGCAGCGAAGCGTGCTTGCGTCGTAAAACCACATCATGATTGTTTTTGGATGCCATGGGTATCGTTCTAATCTTCTCACTGTTACTATATAGAATATGCTTTAAAAATAGGATGGTTTTTCATTACATCCATTTCTAGCCCTTTGACTGTAATAGCTTGTGAAATCTTGTGAAACAAAAGGTTTTAGTTTCTATTTCTTTAGTCACTTGCTTACATTAATGGAATCATAACCCTTTGTGCTTGACAAAACAAAAAAAGAAAAACAATGCTTAGTTAGACTGCAGGATGTATTGTCTTGGGAAGCAATAGGATCTGTCCTGGAACAGGGACAATGATGTGGGCATTATGGCGTCTGTTCAGGTTGTGCTTGTTTTGAATTCATCCATATGTAGTACATCTATGTAGGATGAGGCTGATATAGCCACTCAGTTTTATGATATACAGAGAAAATATTACACATCTGTCCTCCATTTAAAAGCACCAATAGTCATTGGAGAATGTAGCACACCTCTGTCATATCTACAATTCTCATTCTTGGATAAAGACTGGACCAGACATAGCAGCGTCATGTGTACACTTTATCCTGTGTACATGAATGCCACTGTTGGCAGTGGACAGATTAGCTTTCATTTGTGGATGAATCTCACAAACCTTTAAAAAACATTTCACCCCAAAATCAAAATGTTGCTTAATATTAACTTGCATAAAGAAAAATGTGTATTTTTTATTGTGAAATTTTCATGACAATTAAGCATATTTTCACCTTAACTAAAGTTATGTAAAGTTATAAAATCGTCTTGAGATATAAATATATTAGTTTTTTTTTTGTATAAATATTAAACAAATTAACAAATTAATTAAATAAAAGTAAATGTATTGTACATAGTCATGAGAATTACTGCAATTATTATGAGAGTAATAAATATTAATTTAAAAAAATTTAGTAAATGTTTACTGAATTAATGAATTTTTGGAATGAAAATGTGTTTGGTTGTTATGATGTCACAATGGATTTTGGGGTGAAATTTGACCGGGATATGTGTTTTATGAGAATCACCATTATATCTAACACTGTTTCTTCCACTTTTTGTCTAGTTTCGGTTCAGAAAGAATCAGTTATGTTCTCCATGAAAGCGTGCCTTCTGCAGCTCCCTAAGTCAAGCTAGTAATCAGCTTTTTTAACCAATTTGACAGAATGATGGCAATCAGAAAAGAAAAAAAACTTGGTCCAAAAGCTCATTTATGCGTAGAGGTTTATTACAGTGCCTAGAAAATTATACAAAAACAGCATTTGCCATTAATTTACCCAACAGCACAGAAAGCAGCCTTTAAACCAACGACATTTAGTTTGCTAATTATTTATTGACTGAAATTGAATTCACACTTAGAAAGTATCCTCAGGCTTTGCTCATGCTTCCCCCATTTATTTCTGGCTCTTCTGGTGTTGTGTAATCAATCAGCCCATAGTGTTTATCTCAGGGTTTGAAAGAAGTGATCGCAATCATTTGAGAGAAAAACCTGAAAGTAAAAACGCAAACATTCACTATCAAAGTTTCTTTGGCAAAAAGTAATATTGTTTATTGTCTACTACGAGGCTTTCTGAGTGTAATGGTGAAACACTTTTTTTTTGATGATGATGCCAAAGAAGAGAAGGTGGGCTTATGCTCTGAAGTGGATGTAAACACAGTGTCTGGATCTTCTGTGGTTCGTGGCTTGCACTGATACCTACCTTAAACACTCCTGAACTGCATCATCAGCTCAGTGTCATTCATCACACACACGAGGTCCAGCAATGGGCCACAGGAAGTCTTCATTTAACAAAGCTTCATCTGTAACTGTTTATTGGACACAACTGACAATATGTAGCTTACATATGATGTGTACATGTAAGCATGTATTTTCACTGTAGACCTGAGGTCTGGTTGTGTCAGCCCTAAACACAAGGAATAGTTTGCCCAAAAAATACTGTATTACTTTGACTTTTGTGAAACACAAAGGGAGAAACTTTACTAATGTTTACGCAGCTGTTCTTCATACAGTTCATGATCAGTAAAAGACAAAACATCCATCAAGTCTTCTGAAGTGATGCAAGTGTTGTATGATAAGCAAAGCAAAACGTTTAGTTGTTATTGAGTCGCGTAAATCTTTGCCTTCAATATAGCCCCAAATTCTCACTCACACTTGTTTGACAGCAGATTGCATTAGTTTCTTCATTTAGTCCATGTATTATTTCAGACACTAGTACATGACTATTTGTTTGGAATAACTACTTACATTTTTATCTTATGCTTCATAAAGCTTTCAATATAGCACACAAGTTTAGTACATTATTTTTATATTGTATAGAAACAACCAACGTGAATGTTCTTTAATTTCCTCCTTTTGTGTTTCACACAAGTTGGTCAGACAGGCCTAAATGACGGAATGCTCATTTTTGTGTAAACTATTCCATCTTAAACAGGCTACAACTCCTCAATGACACAGACAGACGGCTGTCTGCTGTATCCACAGATGGATCAACTTGTACAGATCTCATGTATCTTAGCCGCTTTAATAGAGACCGATCATACCCATTAGTGACTTACTGTTTTCGGGTTCAGTATGCATCAGACACAGCCATGAAATACTGTGCCTTTAGTATCTAGGTTAAACCCATTGCAAGTGTTCTTTAGTGCAAGCTTCTTTATCATGCTTAGTTTCTGTTTGTGTACAACAACTAATGTATAATCTGCATAATCTCTGTAAATGTTCAGCTTCTGTGAAATGATTTCCTTCACACACAAATTCAAGCTCTACTGCTCAATTATCATGTATTACAGGAATAGAATAACCGGAAAAGTACACTTGTATTTGTTTGCAAACATTTGTCAGGCCCACAACTCCAAACACAAACGGTAAATAGTCTGTGTTAGTTATGTCTTTTGGTTTACTGGTTTCACCTATAAAGCAGAATAGCAGAAAATCATGGAAAGCAGCTTCTCGCTGAGTTTGAATGGTCAGGACTGAGAGAACCAGGATTCTCTGTGCATTGTCTGATTGGGGTCAGTAATGGATGATTCATTCCTGTGTTCATTTTTGCACAATGTAAATGGATACATTTCATGGAGAATGTCCAGGTCATATTTCAACCCAAATTATATAGTACAAAAATTTTTTGCACTGTGACATTTTAAGTCAATTTAGCCACAAATATACTTCTGTGTTACTGTGCACATTCAACTGAGGTTATTTTCATTAGTGGGTCCACAAGGTGGCACTGTCGTTGTTTCAGAGGTAGTCAAATAAGAAGAGGCGGAAACACCAGAATGCTATTAGTGACCACACTAACAATGATATTGGCGACCAATTTGCTGATTCGATTGCTTTTTATTTACATGGTTTTTAATTTATTATCAACTAGTTATCAATACTTCATTAAAATGTTATTTTGCAGACATAAAATTCATATTTAAATGGTAACTGACACCTTCCTACTTAGCTATATTACTGAACTATACAATTACATTAACAATAGGCCCACACAGGACAAAAAGCAAAGTACAAATAATATTCACATCCTTTAACAGTGTTTCCCACAGGATTTAGTGAGACTATGGGAGAACCTCATCCCCTAAAATGGTCCAGGGACAAGATCCTCCGTAACAACATTATACATTTTAAAGTTCAATGCATCAATCTGTTGCATTTTGGGAGCAAAATTAAATGACTAGATTTATGAAGAACTTTGTGCTCTCATAAACAATTTTGTGCTCTAGTAATAATGAGTCATTGGTTGCATATATATGAATGGTGGTAATAGGGCACAAAAGTCACTTGCACATCGCATGGTAAATGACAGCTCATAAATGGTCAAAACATAGTCTTCACTGTATGAATTCTTATTAAAGCTACACACATTATTCAGTCAAGAGCAGTGAGTGATGTTTTTCCATTGTTTTCTTTTGTTAACATTTATGCTGTAGACATTAGCAGGAATATTTGGCTACTGTCACTGTAAGATCTAAAGCATGTATCCAATACTGTGCTGACACACATTAGATTTCTTTCCCAGCTTTTTACATTCAAAAACAAGTAAAGGTGCAATCACACTATACTTTTAGTATACAAAAATTCTGTGGAGACTCCTATGAATATGGACAACAACCTAATATATCATGCGCCAAACACATCATATATTCCAACACTTGCACTGTTGTTTTTTGTTATTTTAAGCTGTATTGTACAAAATAGGATTGTGCAGTATGTTTATTGATTTGAAAAGGTCATGCCTTAACATACCGTACTGTCTTCATGTGATGCCAATTCGCAGGTCAGACTTCACCAAACTTGAGCTTTGGAACACTCCAGAATGTTCATTCTTTTTACATGAGCTTGCATTTCCATTCTGCCAGTCATGTGCGCATGAATGGAAGTCAATGGAGCAAAAGAAGTGTAGTGTGACTGCACCTTAAGACTATTGTAAATAAACTTCGGCCCGGTCACACTAAACTTTTAGACCCCTACGAATACAAACAGCAATGGATATGATATTATGCACCAGAGCATTGGGGTTTTTATTTACACATCATGGATTCTGATGTGCTTGCACTGTTATTGCTGTTTTTCTATTTAAAAGCTATATTTTACAAAATAGGATTGTGCAGTATTGCTGTCATACATCTCGAAAGGTCACACCGCAATGTTTCGATCTTGTACCAGTTACACGTCTTCATGTGATTTGAATTCACAGGTCAGAATTCACTAAACATGAACTTTGGAACAATTCAAAATGCTAAATTTTGCATTCGTATGTGTATCGTAGGAAGCCAATGGAGTGTAAAGTGTAGTTTGACCGGCGCCTTATCAAAAAATAAGCATATGTGCTCGTCAAAAAGAGCTTTTTGACATAACATTGTGTGGATTTGTCTATTTATCATAAGTGCAGTAAGCCGAAGAAAAGTTTGCATGCTTTGGATGTGTGCATACAAAAAAATCACCATCTGTTAGAACATCTCGGTGTCACAACTACAGCCCAGTGTAGGAGCTGAAGTGGTGGTGGTATCAGGGGGTCTGATTGACTGTGAGTGACAAGTGCTTTGCCAAAACAATGACACAAATAAGAGTTAGAGAGCTTTGTTATTATGAAAGGTGTAAAAATATTTTTGGTTCGTTTTTGTTAAATCCGAGATCAATTAAAATCAGAGAATACATTTTTTTTCAAGCATTGAGCCAAACCTCCCAATCTTATAATCCTAACAGTAATAAAATTTACATTAAAATCAGCATAAATTATTATACCTTAATGTATAAAAACTTAACATGTTTTTAATTATTTGATGCTAAAATAAATGTAAAAAAAATCTTTCTAGGGGTGAAATATGACCCAGATTTGTCCCTCCAATATCCTTCATCAGTATTGTCAGTAATCTCTCGGTTCAAGCTACATGCACTTCTGTATTTTCTGCTGGTACAGAAGCTCACTTCACCTGTATGCTTAGAGAACAATCAGATTTTTGTCCAATGTTTTTTTGTTATCATATCAACGCAGGGCTCATAATGGGTTCTAGATCCACTCTCCTGTCTTAGATAAGAGAGTAGATAAGGATCAGGAAAGGTGAATAACTCGACTGTAGTACATTAAGAATCATGTGTGTCCTGTAAATCTATCAACATCAACTTTCACTGGTTCTGATATGATATGAATGTTGCAGGAGTTTATTCTATATTCTTTGTTTCAAGGAATGTTGTGCCATTTGTTAATAGCAGAGATAACTATTGAACATAGACAAGAGCTATTTTAAATTATTTTAGGCTTTTTTTGCTATATTTATTTTCTTGTATTGGAAATCTTTATAGGAGGAGAAAAAGACAAGTATTTTTCATCAGTGCAAAAACCTATTTTTCCCTTTTTGTACATTTTCCATGTTAAGCAGTCATTTAGAGCTGCTATAAGGTATATGTGAATATAATGGTCATGTGACTGTATGTGCATGCTGTTTGTGACGCCTTGATAATGGCTCCCATCCCATCATCGCCAGCGCTCACCTATGGTCGACCAGTGCAGTCAATAAAGTTGTGCTTTCCATTTAATGCTTTTTTATGCTGTGTTTTACTCCTCCACGTGCAAAAACAACAAGTTCACACATTTCAGAGAGCACTGCTGTCCTCTGCAAACTTCCACAGAGCCCCAGCAAGACTTACAGCCAATCATAGGACTTCTAATATGCTGTAGAAGATTTTCTAGCTAAACAATCTATAGAATTTTATGATAATGTTTAATCAAAAATATTTAATAAAAATTAGGCATATACCATGGGTCAACACATAAATTCTGCACTAAGTGATTGTTGTACTGCATTATCAAAACAATTTAAACTTGACTTCCACATATCAGGATCCATCTGATGCACACCATGACTAAGCAAAAATATTTAGCTTTAGTAAATCTCAGTAGACCTCTCTCAGGAAATGACTGTAAACAAATTCAACTGGTGTTATACCAAGCAAAGATAGTGAAATATTAATGCTTCCCAACATTGTCCTGATGTGCAAGTAAAAACCTTGGGAAAACCGTTTAGGACAATACAGCACCCAACATATGGTTAAACAACACCAACAGAAAACAGTAGGTATGTAAAAATGAGTATGCTGATATGGATAAGAAAAAAAATTGAAACAAACGTATGTCTGTATTCTCGAGTCACCATTTTAGCTACCTCCCTCATAATAGATACACAGGTTGCTTGTAGGAAACTCAGATTGTAAGATCTACCAACATATATGCAAATCTGTATTCAGTGCAGCCACAGCTGCTACTACAAGCCAACCAAGCCCTCTAAAACCACTTCAAAAAAAAGAAAGTACTTTCCTAATTTACATATGCAGTAAGGATCATTATGAAAATAATTGTGCCACAGTATATCCCAAACAGGACCATGACCAACCAGAGAAGGCAAGTCTGTTTCCATTTATGTTTATTCATTTGGCAGACGCTTTGGACTTTCAAGGTATACATTTTTTTTTATCAGTAATTCTGTTCCCTGGGATCAAACCCACAACCTTTGCGCTGCTAACGCAATGCTCTACCAGTTGAGCTACAGGAACACTGTTTGGCAACAGACTTGCATGCACAATAAATCTCCCAGAAATTGGAAATGGCTAGTTTACCTGAGTTTGGAGTGAGACCATAGACATCTCTTGAGCTGTCACAATCCTTTCCCCAATTAATTATTTCCAGTGCAGGGCCTCTTGTTTTTTGGTCAGTCACAATCAAGGTAATGGCATGGTTTTCTTTTTCATGGATTAAGATAACTTCTTATGGTGAGGCTTTTTTATTCTGAGGTAAACTTGCTTCCACTGATGTAATGCTCTTTACCTATTTTTACATTAGGTAATATCAAGCCTAATCAAGTTACTTTGTCAATTAATAAGTCAGTCAAGTATGTTGTGATAAATTTCTTTCTAATGTTACCCCATGAAACTTTTTCTAGCCTGTTGGAAAGCTTATTAGCATGTAAGCTAACATCAGTGTATTGCAACTTCAGTTTAGAATAAATCGCTAACTTGATTTTGAGGTTAACATCCACAGCTTTAGATCTAATTTTAACATCTGGCATTGTTAAAAGTTACAAAGAAAACAAAAAACGAACATGACCATAACATTAAACAAAACCATCTCACAGGACCTGAAGTGGGAGACCCACATAGACTCCATTGTCAAAAAAGTTCAGCAAAGGCTGTACTTTCTTCGCCAACTGAGGAAGTTTGATCAACCAGGAGCTGATGTAATAGTTCTATACAGCTGAGATTGAATCAGTCCTGTGTACATCTATTACAGTATGTCAAATCAGACATAAGTAGACTGCAATGGACTGTCAAAACAGCTGAGAGGATTATTGGTGTGCCCCTGCCCAATCTCCAGGATTTATACAACTCCAGGGTGAAGAAACAGGCAGGAATAAAGCATATTCTGATTCTAATATCTCAAATATAGTAAAACAAGCCTCACTGTTTTACTGAGTAATCTTTTTCAAAATGTGTTAACATGAACAGTGTCATATTGCTATTTGCATATTGCTATATATATATAGGGAAGTAGAAAATGCCTATGTATTGGATTACCCAAGGTTTTAGCAGTGTCGCAATTCATGTTGGGAAGGTTTATCTTATCTAAAGGCCATTCGTCCCGCTCTGTGTCTAAAGAAAGTTCAAAAGTATAAAAATCTGCATAGAACTCTGAAAAACTGTGATTAATTTCGTATGGGACTTGGATTATTTCTCCCTGTGGTGACTATATTTTAGGGATCAACCTTGATGCTGTCACGCTCTAGCTTGATGGGCAAGTAATTTGCCTGCTTTGTCACCCATTTCAAAAACCCCTTGCCTAGATTTAAGCA
>JAZGTK010016591.1:0-12653 GCA_036877625.1 Ambastaia sidthimunki
GCCATAAAGCCCTGACTGGTGGAGGGCTGCAGTGATGGTTGACTTTCTACAACTTTCTCCCATCTCCCGACTGCATCTCTGGAGCTCAGCCACAGTGATCTTTAGGTTCTTCTTTACCTCTCTCACCAAGGCTCTTCTCCCCCGATAGCTCACTTTGGCTGGACGGCCAGCTCTAGAAAGGGTTCTGGTCGTCCCAAACGTCCTCCATTTAAGGAAGATGGAGGCCACTGTGCTCTTAGGAACCTTAAGTGCAGCAGAAATCTTTTTTGTAACCTTGGCCAGATCTGTGCCTTGCCACAATTCTGTCTGTGAGCTCTTCAGGCAGTTCCTTTGACCTCATGATTCTCATTTGCTCTGACATGCACTGTGAGCTGTAAGGTCTTATATAGACAGGTGTGTGGCTTTCCTAATCAAGTCCAATCAGTATAATAAAACACAGCTGGACTTAAATGAAGGTGTAGAACCATCTCAATGATGATCAGAAGAAATGGACAGCACCTGAGTTAAATATGAGTGTCACAGCAAAGGGTCTGAATACTTAGGACCATGTGATATTTCAGTTTTTTTTTTTTATAAATCTGCAAAAATGTCAACAATTCTGTGTTTTTCTGTCAATATGGGGTGCTGTGTGTACATTAATGAGGAAAAAAAAATAAACGTAAATGATTTCAGCAAATGGCTGCAATATAACAGAGTGAAAAATTTAAGGGGTTCTGAATACTTTCCGTACCCACTGTATATATATATATATATATATATTACACACACACACACATTCACATACATACCTGGTTGCCCGGCATATGTGAGAAAATGTAGGCTAAAAACCACCCATAAAAAGTTGATTGAATTAATAACAGTATAAAATTTTTTGAAGTACTATCTGCTCATTTGGTCTGTTTCAGATTTGTGAGAAAGAGGACATCCCAAGTGTCAGAAGATGCATGAACTTATGTGTCTGTGACATCCTCCTGACAAAAGCAGCAGACGTCTCACGAGAGCCATCAAAGGTTTGTCAGTGTCATAATGGCTGAAGGCTTATGTGAATAGGTGTACACACTGCAGTGCTTATCTGCTTTAGCTGAAAGTGAATTTGTAGCCCATTCTGTTGTATTATTTGAAAATGACATGTTTTTGTTAGATATGGTAACCCATACCCGAAATGTGACCTCTGCATTTGACCCATCACTGGTGAGGAGTGAACACACACTGAAAATTGTGAACACGCACACACCTGGAGCAGTGGGCAGCTATTCCTGCAGCACTCGGGGGTTAGGTGCCTTGCTCAAGGGCACTTCAGTTGCTACCTGCCGGCACTGGAATCGAACCAGCAACCTCCTGATTACAAGCCAGACTCACTAACCAGTAGGCCACAACTGCCCCCGGCCTTTGGGGGGGCCTCTCTATGTCCATCAGAGGGATGGAAAAATGGCTGGAGAAGAGGAGTATTCACACTGTGAGTACGATGAAAAAGTACCTAAAAGAATGTTGAAATCCATTTGTATTACTTAAATTAGATTTTCACAATAAAAGTAAATTGAGCAACACAGTACATGTTAAAATAAAGACAGCTTTAGAAGTAAGACTTTCAGTAATAACTCCAGTAATAACTCTTGTCAGGACCACGTAACACCAACAAATCTCTGCAACCTTTTTACTAATAGAAAACTCTTGATTTAAAGGAATTACCTAAAGTTAATCTATCTAGATTAGCAGTTCTAAGTAAACAAGTTTATGGCTTAAATAATATTTTTATTTTATATTTACTATTCTAAAGTTACTGAATATTTACTTTTTTTTACTAAATAATTAAAGTGCTTTAGCAAAAACACAAACATATCTTTGCTTTTTGTAAACCTTGTTTATTTCTATTATACTTATAAAATTATTATTATTATTATAAGTGCATTAGTGTAAGCATTATATTCTTGATATTATTGTCTTGATGCTCATGATGCAATGATGTTTTGTAAGTTTTTTGGTATCATGTTTTTTTATATAATAGATGAATTTGCGATCAGTGTTTACTGCTGAGCAACAACGGATCTTGGAACATTACTATGAGAATGGCATGACCAATCAAAGTAAAAGCTGCTTTCAGCTCATTCTACAGTGTGCTCAGGATACCAAACTTGACTTCAGTGTGGTTAGGGTAAGCCTTTTTTATCCACGACATTTCATTTCTGACCTTTGCCCAATTTATATTATTGTTCAACTGTGGTTTTTAATGCCCAATACTGGTCGTGAGGGTGGACAGTCTTCCAGAGTAAAATAATATCAGGATCATGGTCTTTCCAATATTGAGATGTTCTGTTGAGAATTTCCGGATTGAAATTTATTATCTGCACAATTTAAAATTAGGGGTATCTTGATAAAAAAAATTTTTTTTTGTCAGATAGCAATTCGGCAACCCTGTTATTTGCTGATACAATACTAATTCAATATTACATTCTCCCCTCTCCAGAAACAGAAGGTTTTCAAACTGGTGTCCAGGGAAAAAACAGATGGTTCTAAGGTGTCCCCAAAATGTTTTAGAGAAAAAAAATAGCAAATCAAACATTGTAATAGTTTACCAAACATTGTGACTGTTTCATTTCTGAGTTTCATGTAGTGTTTATCTCTGCTTTTTTCCCCCCACATACATACTTTCCAGAATTGTTTATATTTGTTCTGTATCTTTTCTTATTTCGAAAAAGTTTTTATCACTGCAGCCCCCTTTGTCTTGCTCGCTGGGGGTTGTGAAGCAGTATTGATTTGTGCTGCTGTGAATCAAGGTTAAATATAATACAAATGTTTTTGGTTTAAATAATTTTACAACTTACGTTTTAAATATTGTATGTATTTAAATATATTTATTTACACAAAAATATACAGAAGGATACATATTTTAGTAAGGGGGTCTCACAAAGGGTTTATTATATTTGGGAGTCCTTGGCATCAGTGTTTTAAAGGAATAATTCACCCCAAAATTAAAATTGATTAATAATTTACTCACCCACATACCATCCTAGGTACAGTGGTGTAAAAAAACTTTTTTGCCTCTTTCCTGATTTTGTATTGTTTTCCTTATTTGTCACACTTAAATGATTCAGATCATCAAAAAAATTTTTAGTAACAAGTTTGATGCAAACTGTTACTTGCAAACTGAGTAAACACAAAATGTAGTTTTTAAATGAAGGTTTTTATTATGAAGGGAAAACAAAATCCAAACCCACATGGCCCTGTGTGAAAAAGTCTTTGCCCCCCCTGTAAAACATAACTGTGGTTTATCCCACCACAGTTCAATTTCTCTAGCCACACCCAGGCCTTAATACTGCCACACCTTTTTGCAATCAAGAAATCACTTAAATAGGACCTGCCTGACAAAGTGAAGTAGACCAAAAGATCCTCAAAAGCTACACATCATGGCGAGATACAAAAAATTTAGAAACAAATTAGAAAGTAATTGAGATCTATCAGTCTGAAAAAGGTTATAAAGCCATTTCTAAAGCTTTGGGACTCCAGCGAACCACAGTGAGAGCCATTATCCACAAATGGTGAAAACATGAAACAGTGGAGAACCTTCCCAGGAGTGGCCGACTGACCAAAATGACCCCAAGATTGCAGCGATGACTCCCACAACAGACCCCACAACAACATCCAAAGAACTGCAGGCCTCACTTGCCTCAGTTAAGGTCAGTGTTCATGACTCCACCATAATAAAGAGACTGGGCAAAAATGGCCTGCATGGCAGAGTTCCAAGACGACAGCTTTGCCAGGAAACATCTTGATGATCCCCAAGACTTTTGGGAAAATACTCTGTGAACTGACGAGACAAAAGTTGAACTTTTTGGAAGGTGTGTATCCCATTACATCTGGCGTAAAAGTAACGCAGCATTTCAGAAAAAGAACATCATACCAACAGTAAAGTATGGTGGTGGTAGGACCTGGAAGACTTGCTGTGATTAAATGGAACCGTGAATTCTGCTGTCTACCAAAAAATCCTGAAGGACAATATCCGGCCATCTGTTCGTGACCTCAAGCTAAAGCGAACTTGGGTTCTGCAGCAGGACAATGATCCAAAACACACCAGCAAGTCCACCTCTGAATGGTTAAAGAAAAACAAAATGAAGACTTTGGAGTGGCCTAGTCAAAGTCCTGACCTAAATCCTATTGAGATGTTGTGGCATGACCTTAAAAAGGCGGCTCATGCTCGAAAACCCTCCAGTGTGGCTGAATTACAACAGTTTTGCAAAGATGAGTGGACCAAAATTCCTCCACAGTGCTGTAACAGACTAATTGCAAGTTAGCTTGATTGCAGTTGTTGCTGCTAAGGGTGGCCCACCCAGTTATTAGGTTTAGGGGGCAAGCACTTTTTCACACAGGGCCATATAGGTTTGGATTTTGTTTTCCCCTCATAATAAAAACCTTCATTTAAAAATTGCATTTTGTGTTTACTTGTGTTATCTTTGACTAATATTTAAATTTGTTTGATGATCTGAAACATTACAGTGTGACAAACATGAAAAAAATTAAAAATCAGGATATATCACTATATGACCATCTTTTTTCAGTCGAACACAAATTGAGTTATATTAAATAATATTCTGGCTTTTCACAGCTTTGTACTGGCATTGAATTGTGCTCAAAATTTAAAAAAGCAGTTCCACCAATCATAAGTCTCATGTTATTGTGTCCACCAAAAACATGTTATTACCAAAATCCACATATTACTATTAAAGATATCCCTGACTGAATATAAGAATATAATTATTCAGTGATAAAAATTACGGTTATGATAACAGTGATCGGCGGGAACGATAGCGACCTCTCCTGGTTTGTGTTTACCATCCAATTAACATCCTTCCTAATCTTGTTTCTTAAATGTATCAAAATTGATGAGAGCATAATATGATCCAGCGGGCCGTATTTGAAGATGCTGCGGGCCGTATACGGCCTGCGTGCCGGCAGTTGCCCATCCCTGATCTAGAAGAACAATTAAATAAATTCCATATCTTTTTGTCATGAGTGTGGGAGGAATTCGGAAAAAGTAGGTTTTCAATATAATTTAAAAATGGCAGACAGGAAGAAGCATTGACTAAAGACAAATTTGGTAGGACTCAGCATAAGCCAAAGAATCTAAAGAAATTAGTTGCAAAACTGTTATTTTATTTTGTTAAGACTCGTGACCAATAGGTGGCACAAGTCCCAAACTTTGCGGGTCGCCTCAGACTATAATGATGATGAACCACACCAAATTTTAAAACAATACGTTGAACTTCAAATGTCAACACCAATCCCCTTTAGATCAAAGTTGTGTATTGTGTAAAGCTTATCATGGAAATGTAATAATAAAGTTATCTACTTTAGATAATTTACAAACTATAAATAACAATAGTCTGCCAATCAGAACTTGGTAAGGAGCAGTGCATGAGCTCATTCAAATTTTCGTTATTTTTCGCGCTGTTCAAAATGGCCAAGAGATCGATATAAGTGCAGCTTTTGACAATTTTTACAAAGAGAACAGAAGGTATATAATTTATTTGATTGGTGTTTAAAGACATTCCTTTGACATTTATATATGCGTATTGCATGCTCTATTGCGTTGCATTCAGAAATTATCACCCTGTTCTTTTCATCTTTACCATCCACACCACATTCTAACCAAATGTGTCACGACGCAATTAAAGTGTTTAATCTGAAGTTTTGTCCTAACCAGCTGCAACAGTGATACAATTCTATTATAAAAAACCGTTTCCATTTCTGTGACGTTGCAACTGTTAGATAATATTCTGACTGATTTGTATCATATTAAAATGGTTTATTTTGAGCTGGTAAATAATTGGTCAAGACTTTAAAAACCATCATGAAAGCAACCGTGTATAAGGATATTGATATTGTATCAATATCAGTGGGAAACAAAAGGGTGCTTTAGAAGAAAGAAATTGTCCATATTAGGGCTGAAACGATTATTCGAGTAACTCGAATAATTCAATTACAAAAAATATTCAAGGCAAATTCTTTGCCTCAAGGCTTCGTTTAATTCATGTCACCAAAGTCCATCTATTTTAAATGTCTCTGCTATCGGATCAATCCCGCTGTGTAGAACCACTGCACAGCTCCGGTGTCATTGTTTCGCACTGACTGTTGTAACTGACGCGCATTTCAAAGAATTAAGGCTGCATGATTTAGTTTACTCTCTGTGGAAATGAAGATACCGGTGTGCGTAAAACGCAGAAAATGTCTAAAGTGTGGGACTCTTTTACGCTGCATAAGGCGGACAATGTAGTGCAATGTATACACTGTAAAACGCACCTGGTCTACCATAATAGTACTTTCAATAGTCAATGCTGCAGCACCTGAACCGAAAGCATCCTCACGTGAACTGCACTTCTCCAAGCGGTCTCTGAGCCTCTACAAAGTAACATATTTTTACGATTGCTAACTGATATGAACACTAACGTTTGTTAGGACGTAGAGTATTTGTAATTATTTGTAGCGTGTGTTATGAGTCGGTAGTGACAAGGCATGATAAGTAGCAAGAGAGCAAATGCACCAAGATCTCGCTCATGTATTTCATCCCTCCTCATCTCTCCCTCCTGTGCGCCCAGTGAATGCACACACATACACACACTAATAAGTTACATCTCAAAACACGCCTTCCCCATACATAAGGTAGTAATAATAAATTCAACAGATGGACACATTTAGATTTATTAGCATATAGATTTACTTTTGGGCGAGTTTATAGCATTTGTTGTACAAATCGATATTTTTTTTCCCCTCACAGTTTATCACAGCGGCGCATGGACAGCTTCGTCCGGACAGGTCCCTTATGCACTGTGGAAGAAGCAACAGCATTTGATCTAATAAAAGTGTTGATTGGCGACCCCTCGAAAATCATTAGTGACCCCTACTGGGGGTCGCGACCCCAGGTTTGGGAACCACTGATTTATCCAATTACTCAATTAATCAATGAAAAAATCGACAGAATACTCTGTTCCAAAAATATTCGATAGTTGCATACAAATACAGACAAAATGCTTGTTGCCAAAATCTTTCACGTCGCCTTTGGTAAGAATACATATAAGAGCTTTGGAGCTCTAAAAAGGGTGGTACTCAAAAATGGTAATTTGGTAAACTCAGTGAAGTTAACTGAGTTTGTAGTTAACAGTGATTTTAAACGAAATTTAGAACAGTTGACAGCAACCACTGACCACTTCATTTCAGATTTATTATAAAATATTCGTCTTTTGTCCTTTCAGACATGGGTAGGAAACAAGAGACGGAAGCTGGCTTCCAAAGCAGATCAGAATGGAGTCACTGTCTTTCCAACATGTCTTTCCAACCACCGTGCTCTGCCTGCAGCATCAGGGGCACTTGTGACCGAATCTGTGTCAGCAGGAGAGATGGCAGCCACACAGAGCAATTGTCAGGGCCTGTCAGTGACCCAGCGCCTTTCTCCACAGGCATCGTGCTCCTCATCTCCCTCTTCTCCATTGTCTTCGTCCCCACTCAGCACTGGAAGTGGACCCCACAGTGATGTAATTTTGACAAGTATTTACTCCCTGACTCGAAATGCCAATGGCTTTGATGCTTCCACTCTCAACAGGACTGGGATGCAAACATTGCCCTTACACTCTGATATTCATGTGCCCACTCAGAATAGCGCAGCTTTGCAGATAGATTGTGCAGTACATCCTGCCGTTATTGCAACCATGGAGAGGAAAGCCCCCATCACCCCCAGCTCCACTACACTTAAGTCTAACCGATTATTAAAACAATTCACCCCTACAGACTCAGAAATTTGGAATGTTGGAATTTCTACCAACTGGGCCAAGCAACAGAAGACATTGCAGGCTCCCACTTGGCATAATTCTTTACCCAGTAAAACTGCAGTGGTACATTGCAGTCCTCCACAAATTACCGTAGACAACAGCCCTCAGATTCAGAAAGTTTTTACCCTGGCAGGATTAAGGAAGGTCTCACAGCTGCCTCACACAAAAACCAATCAAGACAAGGAAACAACAAAGAAACAGATGGTTAACATGTCAGAGATCTCGATTGCAATGGAAACAGGTGATGCTGAGGATGAGTACTTAAGAGAGGAGGAATTGGCCAATTTGGGTGCACAGATGCAGTCTAGGAAAGGCAGCAGTGGCCACTTGGCAGATGGTGGGCATAGCTCCAGTGTATGTGCGCCTTCCTTGATCGATAGCCCAGGAGTGTCAAAAAAAAGCCAATCTGCCACCACTGTTAATGCATCAAACTCTGCTCACTTTGGAGAGAAAGGATGTCAAACCAGCAGCTCATTGGATGATACATGTTCCCACAGCAGCATTTCATTAAGACTGCTTTCACAGCCACCTTCCAGAATGCCTGATTTCAAGGTATGCCAAACAGTCATGCTGGTTTATATTGTATACATAGACAAGGGCCAGAATTATCCCTCACACACAGTCATGCACAGTTTAGAATTTTCTCATTAAGAGGTGAAATATGAGCAGCACATCTCGTAGAAGAAGTAAATTAGCCCAGTCAGATTTACTTTACCTGAAAAGTTCAATATACATGCTATGTGTGAAAAAGCTATAGGGATATATCACATATAAGGATAATTTGACATACATCTGTGAGAATACAGATGAAAGACATGGTATGGTTTTAATGGATTTTGTGTGAAATTGTGACTAGTGATTCCAAACTTATGGACAGTAATTCTAAAATAAATCAATTATATTATATTTATGAACCGCTTTTTGCTGTATTGTTGCAAAGCATCTTTACATAAAACATTTTAACATAACTTGATGTAGAAAGAAATAAAGAATGATGCATCAAAATTAGGGCTGCTCAATTATGGAAAAAAAAAATATTCACGATTATTTTGGTCAATATCGTAAAACTCAACGTAATAACTCTGAGGGAGTTGGAGAATAAGCCTATTTCCTAAAAAAGTGGAGTGTTCCTTTAAAATGCACGTTTTATCCAAAGTTAACATGAATGAACATAGGACAGTATGTAAAAATAGTCTCCTGCTTACTGATATTCATCATCTCTCACGTAGCGGCAGAAGTTTGTGTGTCATTCGGAACACACCAAAATAGCAGAACGTAATGTGGTAAAATTATTTCAATCTTCTTTTGTCTATCATTGTTTTTGTGATCGTTTGGAGCCAAAATCGAAATTCGATATATTGCCCAGCCCTAATCAAAATAAGGAAGTAAAAATAATTATACAGAAAAAAGACTCAGTAAAACAGTAAAACTGTTACAGAGTGATAAATGATGCCATATAAATTATTATATATACTATTATATATTAATAATGGCATACTACATCCATTTTGTTGGTGGAGATAAGCTTCTCACCAGAACAAAGTGGGAACTGCCAGTATCGTATTAATGCAATAATGCAAAACAATTCCATGGCCAGTAAGAAATATTTATGGCTGGTAAATTTTCAATTAATTTGACATTAGCTTATAAAAACGTCCATATTTTACATCCATAGTTTGTCTTCTATATACATGTATCACTATAACACTACTTAATGCTATAACAATACTTCTTTTTTTACAGCACTAGAGAGACATTATAAAAAATAATAATAAAAATATGATTTTGGAATATTCTGATAAATGAATGTAGCAATGCAAAGAATCTATAATAGTCATAGCAATAGGCTTTATTTTCCTTATTGAAAGATCTATACTGAATATCTGCAGGGCCTCTAGAGCTTTTCCATAAGAGCTTTTTTTTCCATTAGGTAACGGGTAATAGTTCGGCTTCCTGGCTTCACAGCAACTGCCGTAAAAGAACGGTGAGTACCCTAAATTGTGAAACATTGTCTATACCATGTTCATCGGTGATGGCTTTCTGTCACTTCTTTATGCTGGGCATTTAATAAAAGGTGTAGTGTTTATTAAGCTTCAGGACAGGACCCAGTTTAGCGACAGAGATTTGTATGCACTAAAGAGGTACTGGGACAATGGAATGACAAGCTTGGGCCTTGTGTGCAAAGAGAAGATCTCAGCTGCAGCAAACGAACTCAATGTGGACACAGAAATTATTAAGGTTTGTATTTATTACAGAAATCAGTATTTTCTCTGCACCGTTTTTATTATTTTGTGCTCCAAACAGGTACACACAGTTGCAAAAGTGGGATTTAAAAAAAAAAGATTTTTTGTTGGTTTCAAATCGATAAAAATAATGCTTAACTATTTTGATTTTTAACCTCATTCATTATTCACAATTTTAGAATAGAGATGAAAGGAATGTATATGTATCAATTTGTGCATACAATCAAAAAAAGATTAAACACTCTGCAATCTGCATTTGTGGACAAAGTGACATGCATTCCCTGACTTCATCTTTAGTATATGCTCTTTGACTTGATTTTGAGATTTTTTTTTTTTGGGTTTTGCCTTTTGCATCCACACACAATTATTTAGTGGCATACCTGAGACGGACAACAAAAGCTATCACTAGATCGCAGCCGTGCTTGGTACAGGATTTTCGAACTATTATTTAAAATAATTATTAAACACCATTTTTTTTTTTAGATTAAACATTTTAAAAAAACATAACTGCCTGAAATATCTGTTTTGAGATCTTATGAATTTCAACTTCTATAATGTCTTATAAAATTAAATTGAATTAATAATTGAATTATTATAAATATTATTTTTAATTCTTGTAGTATTGCTGATACTTAAAGATGATGTATTGTTTTAATTTCAGTATATCTAGAGCTCCAGACTAACATTTTAGAGGATGGCAGTGGTGCAGCCAAGTTGGTAGCACAGGCTCATAATTTGGTAGCACCAGAATCTTATTGTTTAATTCATTACATTTACATTTATTTAGCAGACGCTGTTATCCAAAGTGACTTACAAAGACAGAGCATTTAACATTTTGCTCTAAGAACCAGCAAACCTAGTTTTGTTGGGTACAAAGCTACATTTAAAAATGGGTATAGTTCTGAAGCCAGGGACTGAGGCTTTTTTTGCATGCATGAAACGAGGTTGAACATCTGAGTGTTAGGGATTAGTCAGCTAGCTACAAAACGGGTATGTTTTAAGGCGAGACACTACGGGTGAATAGGGTAAAAAATTTAAATAATAGATATCACCATAAAATGTATTTTAATGTTTGAATATGCAAATGAGTCCTTGCAAATTTGGGCATATTTAATGAGACATAGTTTTTAAAAAACAAATCAGATCTAATTTTGAGAAAAACGCCTTTAAAGACGCATTTCAATTCGAAAGCATTGCTAACAAGCAAAATTACTATTCAGGGTCTTGGTAATAACACTGTACAACATCCCAAGTACATTAAAATTGATAATTCAATAACACAATAGGCATATAAGTGGCAATAGGCAACAAACTTGCCACCGGAAAGTAGGCCTAGGTCTGCCGTGTCCACATTTTGTCAAAGTAATCCTATTAGATGGAAAATAATTTACTTCAATGTCCTGCCAGTATAGTCATTTGATTGGATTTATTTTCTTTGATTTAAATTTATTTTTGCCACTGAATCAAAATCTGCACCGTACAAGTAAAACTGACCAACACAACATGATGCATGAATGAGATGGCACTTTATTTTTATAAATCAATCCTTATTCCATCCATACACAACAAATGATGTTACAGTAATGTCATAATATTACAAGGTGGTAACTAGCACGCTCATTTGGCTGTTTCTGTCATTAGAAACGTTTCAACTTTTCTGACATAAGTTTCCATACGCACGTAGAGGTGTACACGCTCCTCCGGTATTTGTTTGTTTCGCATAGACCACACTCAAGCAACAGGCTGCTGCAAAACCCTTGCTTCTCTGGATCTATTTGTATTGTCAGCCCTGACCCTGCACAATTCGGACAAACTAAACCATCCATGAGTTCAGTCAATCGGGCGCTTCATGATGCTAGTCATGTGCTTCATGACTATACCGCTTGCGTTCAGAAGAGCTTCCCGAGCGCTTTTTACGGGGTAATAGATCAACTTTTCTCTGTTTGCATTCGCTTGTAATTGACAACTGTTGTCTTCTCTTTATTGTTTTACACAACATTGCGTTCATTCGTTCGCAAATAATCTCGCGGAAAGCTAACCAGGATGTGTCAGAGCATACCACGTGACGCATCTGAATAAATCATGTTATCGGAAAACAACACAAGCCAATGAGATTGCGCTCTTAGCTTTAAAAACCCCTTTAAATTTTCACGATTTGTTGCTTATTTAGATTACATAGGATTGTGTGGGAGACAGAGCTTTCCAACGATACCAGTCATGACGGGCTTCAAAGAACCTTCGATATACTGCGCGTCGGGTTAGAATGCTAACTTTTGGCCAAAATTAGGAGTAATCTTTTTTTTTTGTGAACAATTGTTTATTGATGTACAGTGCAGGATTATACAAAAAATGCCATGTAAATTTTAACCTGTCATACCCCCACCCAACAACCCACTAGGCAGACCCACAATGCATTTAGGAAATACAAAACATTGCAGTGGAGAAAATACAGAATATAATACTAGTAATATAATAAGTCAAAGGAGAGAGAGAAAATAAATAAATAATATTAACAAATAAACCATACATCAAAACAAGGAAATAAAAGATTTCACAGTTTCAAAAATGGCACGCCACAACTTCAAAGTTTTTG
>JAZGTK010016593.1:0-12652 GCA_036877625.1 Ambastaia sidthimunki
AGGGATAGAAACACAGGGATAGAAAGACATTGATCAATAATAAACGGATTGGAAAGGAGATGATTTAAAGCAGCAGATGGGGTTGAACAGAAATACTGATTTATAAAGTAAATCCACAGCAGCTGGCAAAACCAAACCAGTGCAAGCCGGAATGGAGGCACAGTGCAAGAATCCCTCACACAAAAATGACAACTGACGCTTACCTAACAATGCTTCCGTTTTTACTCAAATAAATAATTGACTAAATAAAACAATTGTGAAGTGAAAAAAAGTAAAAACTAAAAAGATTGAGGCTAGACTAAATTTTGTGTCTACAAAACTTTGTGGCTAGACTTAAACATCTTTTGAAAGACTCAATGTCATAAAACTCACTATACAAAACACGTAACAATCTCTTCCTCAGAAGGACTCGTTGTAGCAGCTGGGAAGCTTAACATTCTGGTGAACTGGAAAGACAAAACACTTTCAAAAACACTACTTTTCCAATGTAGTGCATTATATGTATTAGAGACCTGCTGACTGTCGGTATACAAAGTGACTGCCACATTTAAAGCTTACAAAACATTTGACTTGCGGCATAAAACAACACTTTTCTAAAATTCTGTAACCTCGGCATTTAAAATTTTAAATCTGTGTCAAAACAAAAACAACAGGCACTATTTTTTGGAAAAAAATAACTTAAATTTCCTTAGCAAGAACTTTTATTATAACACTAACCACACAAAACATCTAATTGCCTTTTTAAACACGACGGCATTGCATATAACACATCTTTGTGACACACACATCTGAGTGTGTAGGCAGATGTCTGCACATATCAGGGGCTGGAGCAAGCTGGTGAAATTGTCTATTACAAAGATAGCAGCATAGTTTTTAACTAGCCTTTCTCTCACTTTTCTTAGCTTGATAAGCAGGAGGGGTGGGAGGTGTGATGCTGCCTGATATAGAAGAGAAGGGGAGTGTGTAAATCTATACACACTCATAACAATGACATGAAGCTCGTCCGCATCACTTTTTTCAATGTCCAAAGCTTGCTCTACTTACTGGCAGCCTTAGTTCTCAAAAAAAAATTCACAAAAGTCGCCTTCGTTTTCTATGGTGCTTATTTCTGGTCACCTATTGAACTCAGACTTACAGCTATAATAACAATGCCTGTTTGGAACATGCACTCCCATTTTATAAAGTCCTTGAACTTGAAAAGTGGATTTCACAAAGACGAGCATGTCTGTTGGTAAGAGACAACTGAACTATCAAAAAACTTATTTATTGATTTTCTTTCAACCATTCATGTTTTATGTGCAGCTGAAGAAGTAAAAAAAGGATGCTTTGACATCAGTGCATTTATGATGCATCTATGTATGTTTTCAACAGTATCACTACAAAATCACTACAAAAAATATTAAATTGGGCAGTGAAAATACAATTATTAATCAATGTCTTGCTATTTCTAAAAATATTTTTTGTGTATTTTTTTAGTGCATATGCTTTTCTACAAGTCTAACTGTTATAATTGCAGTGGAACTTATTTCAAACACTAAAATAAGCTAATATAAATATTTATTACATGGTGCTTTTTAAAACTTTGCCAGTTGTGACTGGTCAATTGTAACATTTAGCAGTGACCCCTCATCTGTAATCAGGCTATGTTAATGTCCGTTAATGTCTGTACCTATATTGTATCAACAACAAAAAAAGTGATAAACACTGATCTTTAATGCTTTTAAGTGGTTTATAGTTTACCAAGCATGGAAGATTCACATGCAGTCAGTTTCTGGACACTCTCACCTTCGATATACAGAGGCTCCACCACATCATGGTTGATCAGCTCGAAGTTTTCATGGCCAATCCAGTGCTCTACATTGCGTTTGCGGCCAGTGAAGAAATTATCCACCACGGTCACTTCATGACCATCCATCATCAGTTTATCAGTGAGGTGGGAGCCCACAAAACCAGCCCCGCCTGTGATCTAACACAGAAAAGACTCCATGTTACCCACAACACAGATTTTATAGCTTTACTTCAAGAGGTCAGAGGCAAATCAGAGATCAGATCAGACCAAGACTGTCATCATTTACCTTCCAATTGGTATCACTTTCTTTCTTCCATAAAAGACAAAAAATGTGAGGCAGAACGTTAAAGACTGACAGCCTCATTTTTTATTTTTATTGTAACATTTTTCTAAATTTCTCATTGTGTTTTAAAGAAGAAAGTTATATGGGTTTGGAAATACATGAGGGTAAATAATGACTTATGATTTAGAATTGTAATTTTTAGAAAAACTAATCCTTAAAGGCTTTAAATAAATGTGTAAATTAAGCAGCAGTCTCGCATGCGGTTGAATCACATGGGACTAAATGAGAACAGGGTGCAATCAGAGGAAATGAGCAGATTTCTACACCCGTTTCCTCTTCAATTATCTGTGCCACCGTCTAAATATTCCTCTATAATTTTTTTCAACGTAACGCCAGCTGACATCTGACACTGTAACCTTGTAAATGTGTGAGATTTCTTCTAAACATTTCTTCAATAAGATTTCAGCTGGAAAACGAAAAACACCACTAGAATATTGAAGCACAAATTACAAAATAGCAATGAACTGTGATGACCTATTGTAATTTAACAAGGTGCAATGAATAGAGTCATAGATTGAATAATATTTGATCGTTCTATTATATTTTAGGTCTAGATGCTGCAGAAGACAGAAAAGAAATGGAATTCTCACCAAAATCCTTTTACGATCTTTCTCAGACAAGAATTTCACAGGTGGATACTTCTGGGTAAAACTGTAAAATGAACAAAATTTTGAATACCGTGTGTAAAGATTTCAATTTTAATATACACAAAATGTTTTTCAGTTTTGTTTTTCAATCTTTCAAAACCATCGAAGTCCCTTTTCCTCCACTTATAGAAACCTTTATTTCCTATGTTCCATTAGTCCCAAATTGACTTGTTAGTCCCCATTTTCTTAGACTCTGATCCATATAAGCAGAAAGCATATGCATCTGTATTTGTGTCATAAAATATTTTTATTTACTTGAAATCCAGTGACCACTATACAGCTCCACTGCTTGACATTTTAATGATGTGTTCAGAGCAACATAATATATTGGTGGGTAATTTTCAGCTTAAAGTAAAAGCAGAAGGTGTGAATAGATTGGACTGACTAAAATTAGACATGTGAAAAAGTAATTTCTGCCACAACATTTTCGACAACCACTTTTTTTACCTATAATAATCATAAGCCAAAAAAATGTAGTTTCTGTCAGGGCTAAACAACAAGATCGGGAATCCTTTTTAGTCCTGACTGAGATGCAGCTAGTGAGAGAGATACAGGCACACTGGCTGAAAATCGACACCTTATCAAAAGTAATTGGGGGCTGAGGAAAGACTGAGACCGCAAGGTGATTTTAAGCCTGTCTTTGTTTCTCGTGTCAATTGAAGCTTCCGGCACATCTGCACTCAATCATGTTTCCACCTCCGTTCTCATCCTCCGCACAGTTCTGCTTACATATCTCCAGATATCTGCTGAACCCTGTCTGACTGTTTAAGGGCACAAGACATTACAACTTGCTTTGTCATTTTTGACAGTAATTTCAGGCTGTGAAATGCTCGTGTCACTCCTGTAATCAGGGCTCTGGACATTGTTTTTCTTTCACTATTGTTAGGTGGAAACTGGGTGGAAAATGTTCTACATACTTTTCTCTTTCAACTTTTTCTTAGTTAATTTCACATTAAGGCAGATAGAGGAAAGGCATTTTCTAATGAGCGCTTGCAGGTGATAAGCAGACATTTGACATCTACAATGAGACCATAGGGATAACAGATGATAGGGACTTTTAATGTGAATTTGTGTGTGTACGCAAACCAAGTTAAATGAGTTTGGTCAAGTTAATTACAATGATCAGTGTGATAAATGAAATCATATATATTAAGTACGAAACTTCCATAAAGCGATTATTATTATCGAGTTCAAACTGCAAACAAACTATATTTAAGCTTTTCTAAATTATTTTACATGAATTCCATTGATTACACTACTGTACACCTGCACCTACCTAACAAGATTATTACACTATACGTTTTAACTTAATGACATTAATTACATGCCTAATAATATTAAAAACCTCAGATAATAATGTGGCGGCATCACACCTCAGCACTGAATAAAGGAATACTAATGGATTTGCATTGATAATGTTATACCTGTGCTTTTACTGTCAGAGCAAAAAAGCAAAAGATAAAAAATAAGGAAAAAATGACTTTCCTGACATTAAAATTGCAGATATGAAGATGAACACATACCTGAGCTCCAGCTCTCGTATCTTCTCCCTGAGCGGCACCACTGCCTGTGTAGAAATGACAGTTACACAATACAATGAGATAAGCAGGACAGGATAAGGTACATTCAAAGAGTGATTCAATCAAAATAGTGTGAATTCATCAATTATTAACATCACAAAATCTAGGACCAAAGAGACACAGCTGGATATGCGCAAGGATATGTGAAACAAAGTGATTGTTGAGGGAACACAAATAGCTACTCAATTAGAATATTAATATTAAAATCATTACTCATTTTTAAATTAAAGAAACAAAGGATAGAAAAATTGAAACAGAGAGGTGGGTTTGTACAAAACAACTGCTGGTTTGACTGTATGTGCATTATCTAGTGTTTAATATGCCACACTCATCATGTTAATGAAGAATTCCTGACTTCTAAACACTGACATTCCAAAAGGCGATCGAAACACCACAGCAATAGCTGGATGTAAAAACAGGAGCTAGATCAAAAAGTTCAACAAACTAACACCTATTTAAATGAAAAAGTGTCAGGCAGGGGAATAAATGTCAGCGTTTCTAAAAGCAACCACAGATGCTTCTATATCAGCCTCTCTATGTTTTAAAGCACTTTGAACCTTAAGGTCAGCAAGATAGAGAAAAGGCATTTTCTAATGAGCTTCTGCAGTTGATAAGAAGACATTTAAAATCTATAATGAGATGATAGGGATCACAGTTATAGAGTTGACTTTTAATGTGAATCTGTGTGTGTACACAAACCAATTTAAATGAGTTTCTTACAGTTTTAAACAAGACATTATTAAAATACACCGTTTCCAAACATGATGAGAATAACAAACACCACACAGAGTGGTATAAACACACTCCTATTTTATTTGCAGGGCCAGTAAACAGCAACATTTATTATATATTTTTTTACATTTTCTAAAGGAAATACAGTATAAAACAGTGTGTTTGCCCATGTAAAAATCACTGTCACAATGTTAGGGTGTTGTGGGCGGTTTCCAAGGCGTAACTATGCTGTTGTTAGACTGTTCCGGGTTATGGTTTGGGCTTTGATTAAGTCCCAAATCAAACAAGCTCACTACCAAGTCTCTTATTCTGATATCTCAGCTCTGATTCTGATACACAGATATGGTTCAGGTTCTTTCTTGAGTTTAGGTCTATGTGACATTTTCATCTGCCAGGCAATTTAACAAAACAAAATTCTTTTGACTAAACCTTTAGAAAAGTTAGAAAAGCCCTCGTCTGCTCAACATGTATCCGTAGTACATATCCATAACACAAATGGTGTGAGTTTAAATTTTGACTTTTAAAACCAACTTAAAATTGTATCCACAGCCCATCTTACTTCTGAAATGTGACATTTCTAAGAATAATAGAAAAATGTAGGCCAGTAAATCATTCTTACATAGTAATGAAAGTGAATTTGTTTTTGGGTTATGGTCTTTGAGTAAAACAATATGCAACAAGAACCAATACAATACTGGTCAAAGTTTCTATTCTCAGAGGAGCGTAAACTATCAGTAAAGGAGCAGAAAACTGAAGAGAAAAACAGATAAGCATTGCGGGTTTTATGCCCTCTGACTAGGAAACATAATTGCTATTAAAGGCATGAGTAATTAATTATTAATTATATTGTGAGCTTTCATAGCTGCATAATGTCTTTCAGTGGCTTCAAGAGATATTGGTTGTTAGGGATAAGTGATTCCCAGAAAGATGTTGCCGGTGCTGACGATAACAAAGATGCAATGAATAATTAAAAAATTAAAAGCTCAGTGTGAAAATACACATTAACAGCTGGTGCTAACCAACCTCATGTATTCTCTGCTCAACCTTCATTTCTCCATTTTCTTGTATAGACCTGTGGGAAAGAACAACAGATGTGATTTATCACACAGATAAACAAGTGCAGAAATGCACAAAGCTCACTTAAAAGCACAAAACTCTCCCTCTTTTGGCTCAGCTTGGGGCATACTGTGAGGATTCACAGTACCATATGATGGGTGTTACACTAAAAACTGCTTTCCTTTAATCTCCTATTGTTTCTCCTATCCAAACAACAGCCCAATCAGAGGCCTAATCTCAGTTTCTGATTAACATAGTGGTCAGTAGACATAGACTCTGTATTACTTAATAAATAGTTCTGCCCACAGAATCTTTATAAATAAATTAGCCACAATGCTCTGTTCCTTGTCTGTTAGTTTGGCATAGTTCGTTTATCTGACTACATTTTGGAATATTTCAAATAAAGGTTTAACTTAACTAAGTTTAATTAAGAGTTTCTTTGAAAGTCAACATTAAAGGGCAGTTGAAACTCATTTTATTTCTGTAATGTGACAATCAGGAAATGTTGGGCAGAACATGATTTTATCATGAAAAACGTGCACTCACCAGAAAAGAAAATGAAGTGAGACCAAAGAGTGAGTTAAGCAGTCTATTATCCACTACTCAAGTCCTGAAACACATTTCTAAAAAGCCTTTTTTTCCAGGACATGGAGACTGAAGGTCAAATGCACCCTTGGGAGCATCTAAATGTTTCCCTATTGTAACAATTCTATGTCATTTTATTTTTACAAAGTTAACAAAATATGTTTGTTAACTTATTAACAAGTTATATTTTCATGCAATATTAAAAAAAGGAAAATTAAAGAATAAAACATAGGAATGTTTTACAATAGGTTACAATAGGTTACATTTTTATGTAATGTGGGCTTCAGTTAAATTAATTTTTACTTTATTTAAATTAATCTGTAGAACTCAATTCTCTTTCACACTCATTACAATTTAAACACAAAAAGATGCGCTGATGTGGGCATATTAAAATGAACAGCTGTGAGTTTTTCATTTAAGAAAAACCACAAGTACATATGTCTTGACTTCTAAGACAACAGCTCCTTGCCTTTCCAGTTGAAATAAAGGGAAAAAAAGTTGAAAAAGTGCTTGAAACGTTTGTTAGCACAAAAAGATGATGTAATTACCTCATACTTGCATAGGTTCCCCAGACAGCTGAAAGAAGAACAGAGAAAATCTGTACCAAAACAACATCACACTATACAAACCAAACTGGTTCAGTTAACAGAATTCAACAGTCAGTATCATGGTGACAAAAGACATGAAAAAAGAAAGAGATGCAGTATGTAAAGATGAATTATGCACAATATTTAGTTTGACACATATAAGTTAATGATGGCCGTCCTTTAATAGTCACAAATGGAATTCTGTGCTGTGATTTAGTATTTACTAGTCCACGCCGCTCCCAATGGACCCATCAATAAACAATATTTAACAGCTAAAATAATTATCACAGCACATACTTTCTCTACTATGAATGTCCTCTACAAATCTTAGCCTTTCAATAAGCACATACATTATTACTTCAGAGGGTGACTGTCTGTTTACACTCTTAATAATAAAATAAAAATTGACTTTTAATAATATAAGAGAGATTAATAATACATATATATATATATATATATATATAATAACACCACATGCCCTTAACTTTACTTTGTGAAAAAACATTTTCCCTCTATAACATCTACAAGACCTCCTTTCATGCATATCATACAGGTAAACACTAAGCAGGGATTGAAAATAAACAGATACATGCCCCTTCTTCACTGTGTAACATCCATCTCTCACAACACTGCTCACTGCAAGCGAGAATTAGCATAGCTCTTTGCTCATAGCATAACTCTGTTACAAGTGTCCCGGCAAACTCTGATACAGTTTGCACCAAATCCAGAGCAAACAGTGAGTGTGAACAGTGACCTTCAAAGAGAACTGGAGTGGTAATTATGCAAATCCCTGAGTGGTTCACTCCCAGTGGCCTTGCTGTTGTCACCACAAATTCCTGGGTGCTGCATGATTTATTACAGGCTGTCCTGTGAACGGCCAACTTGGCGTGTGCCAAACACTGCCATGCCAATGTAAAGAGGAAAAGAGAAGCAATCACACAATCCATTTGAGGCGGATGCCTGATGGAATCAAACTTTTGCCACAATGAAAATCAACAAGAAAGGAATATAATTTGTTAAGCTGTGACTGAAGTTGATTGTTGGGATGGAAGACACAGAACTAGCACTATGTTCTTTTTCCAGAACAATTTCAGTATGCTACATCCATTCCAGGACAAATGGTGACTGACCACAGAGAAATAATCACTTTTACATAAAACAACAGACACAAGTAACAGAAAAATAAACCCAAAATGTGTCCAATTGCATTTGGGTAAGTGCTAATACTGGCCACATTATTTTTAGCACAGTATGCATGCAAGCAGGGAGGGAAGATGTTTTCTGGGGCAGGTGTGCAGCTGTGGTGGACTGATTTGCCAAGGTCACTCCCTTGGTAAGCACCCGTTTTGAATCCTGGGGTCTCTTTAGACGTCCAAAAAAACTAGAGCGAATGTTAATCAAAGCAGCACTCCCTATGACCCAAATATATCCAGGTTTTGGGATGAAAATCCCTGTTTGACTAATGCACTTCCAGTTTACTTAGGCCTGAAATGTGCCCTATGCAAGTACATTAACAAAAACAAAATGTGTCAAAGCACATTATGTCAAAAATGTGTCAAATGAATTATGCAACAAAGTTTGCACATCACCACTATAATCTGCATTTGTGGTCAGATTTTCTTTCTGACCAGCTTAATAGCATCTAACGTCTAGCATTTAAACTTAAAACATCTGAGGTAACTATTTTCTCCTAGAGAACCAAGATTTGATACCACCACAGCAACACAAGAACAAACAAAGAAATCTGCGTTTGCGTACAGTACTTACGTAGAGTCTCAACTCAACCAATTTGTGTATGGAATTGTCTATTGACAACTTTTGTGTTTGTTAGTGCTGAAGTCTGGCTGACGTACATGGACGGCTTTATTGACAACATCTTTTCATTTAGCTTATAGTGCATTTAAGCTGTACATTTTTATCAGGAATTGAACCCATGACCTTTGTGTTGCTAACGCAATGCTCTACTACTTCAGCTATAGGAACATACATGATTGATTTTCAGGAAGCTCTCTGAATATGTCTTTGTAGCATTATACACTGTATTATAAAGCAACAGACAGAGTTTTTGTTCTGTCTGGACCTGCTTCATGAAAATCAGCTGAATGAAACCTATGCAGGCAGCTTATAAAACCAACAAATGCATCGCTCCAATGCAAGTACCAACCAACAAAAAATGTTCCCAGCCTAGAAAAAGAGCCATTTTTTATTTTATTAGCAAATGCAGAAAAACATACTGTCAACATGTTGCATCCTTATGGCAAGACCCATCGCCTGTAGGTACATGAACATGATACACGCATAGAATGTCTGAGCAAACATTTCCTGTAGCAAATCATATGCAGAACAAACAGATGAGATACACAGGCATGCTGGAGAAAATCATACAGTGCATTCCTGCCAACAGGAGATTCAATATCATATTCAATGAACATTTGTGAAGTGGGACGATCACACACAGAACTAAAGGAAACCATCTGCAGCACTCAAGGGCAAATCTGGCTAACAAATGTCATCTAAATGACAGAGTTTGATAAAAAATTGTATATATGTGTATATATAATCGTATATCGTTATATTCTGACTGTATGTGCTAACACTACTTCAGTATATGTGGCTATGGTAACTTTAAGAAAACAATGCCAAGACTTTGACCAACTGTGACTCCTACAGAGTCTATTTCTTGATTACAATTATATTCCAACATCATTTCAGAGCTGTTTCCAATTAATTTCCTTCAAAGACATTTTAAATAAAGGGTTAAATAAAAAGAAACAAACCAAGAAAAAGATGAATGGTGAATTATGTAAGTGAATAAAATAAAATAAACAGATTATATGTTTGGATCTCTTTATAAGAAATTAACAAAACACTTCAAAGTTTTTTGCAATGTTTATGGGATTATGTGGTCACCGCAGAATGATTTTGGTTTCATACCCATTTCCATGATAACAGCTACTTATCTGATTGGTTAACCTCCTGTCAGAATTAGGGATAATGTAGTTGTTTAATAGGAATTTGGCATAATTTTTTAAAACTAAACATTGGCATATATCACTGCTTAACAAATTCATAGCAGTTGTGTCCTGAAAGATTTGTATTTTAGTGCAAAAACCAATTTCTTTATGGATTTTTACTTTAAGAGACCTTGTATTACACATTATTATGCTATGATATTTATTAAACAACACACTTTTGTTAATAGTAGAGATAACAGTAGCTATAACTAGGTGACTCTTGCACTAAACTCTGTTCTAAATTCCACCCTATATTAATAAGTAATCAGTTTATAGTAATTAGTAACAGTGTCACAGTAAACCATTGAACTGTTGCTCAGCAACAAACGATGTATTCGCCTCAGAATGTTAGTTTTCTGTACGGCTTCACCAAAATGACTTTTTATTGTGACCAATATAAACTTGTAATTACTGCAGATTGAAGTCAGGCTTATATTGAGGATTATCTCAGAAAGGGCACAGAATCCTCCAGATATATAGTGCAGAGAGAAAGACACAACTGACATCAGCAGGTTAGAGAGAGCAACAGTAACGGATAAACAACAAAAAGCCACCAGAACAACACAGTACACAACAAAACAAAGTGTAAATGCCACAACAATTACATACATTTATGAAATGAATTGTCTAAATTTCGTTCTTTAACTAGGTCATACCACCTGCTTTCATCAATAAGTAGAAAAAAATAGGTTACATGCTTAAATCTGCTATTTAAATCTGGCCATTGGCATTTCAGACAGACATTACTGATGTCAATGAAAACATGGTTTATGGTATATGTTAATTTGCAAAAATCAAAGGAAAGGGCTAAATATAGCCAGCAGTGTTTATTTAGCATGGAATAAACAAATGGATTGCATTAGTGGAGAAGAAATTTCGTTAGAAGGGAAAAATGTGTATTACCAAAAGCACTGGTGTATGATAATCAGTGTCTCTGTAGATTTATGTACAGACTAAGTAAAGCTTTCTTCATACAGAGAACACCAAAAATATATGTAAGCCTGTTTCGTGTTCGAAACAAAGTTTGCCTTCCGGTGCTGTTATAGTCTGCTGTACAGTGACATTAAAACCTAGCAGTTGCTGTCTGCCTGCTGTGTTTGACAGAGATGGACAGACCATTCACCATTAGCTGATTGATTTTCACTGATCCTCTGTAATCTTTCTCCTTAATCTCCATCTCTGGGGTTTAAAGACACATAAATCAACACTTCTCAATTCTGATCATGTGACGGCTGATGCAAACATCTGCTGAGAACTCTTCTGTCTTTCATCTCATTCAGATATTCAGAGCTAAAATTGGTCTGTTAAAATTGGTCTGTTTTCACTAGACTTTGGCAGAAGGGAACTTAATGGATAAAGAATTTTAAATAATAAGTAACTAATAAAATTGAAAAGTAGACAAATGCCAGACCAAATGACAATCATGTGTCACATGATTGCAATAATTTACCTATTTTTATTTATTTAGTGGAAATTTTACCTAAAGTTATTTATCCATATTATATACTAAAGATGTTCTGTGAAGCCTTACATGTATGGACTATAAATGTTTGATCAAGAAGCTATTTTCTCTTTTCATGTTAGCAGTAATATAAAGGCATAGTTTCACATACAGGGCTTAGATTAAGCCAGGAGTAAGTCTTAGTTAAATAGGATATTTAAGTAACAAATGTACCTATTTTATGCAATTTTATGTTTTAAACATAATTAAGTTATGGAACAAGTTATAAAATGTAGTTTTAAATTCACTAATGGTTATCACTACTCAATGCATTCTCTTAGTAACCAATTTATTTATATTATATTTATATTTATATTTATAACCATTATATTTAGAAGAACAAAACTTCTAAATATAGTGAAATATTTCAGACTCTTTTTAATGTATTATACATCTTCTTCAACAAAATCTAATATTGATTGTCAGATTAATTTGCTCCTCATCTTGCTGTTAGCCAAAAGTCTTAGAAACACTTGGAAGGTGTTTGCATTAATATCAGAACTGTGAAAGAGTGGGAAGCTCATCCACACTTGCCCTACAGCTGCCATTTAACAAAGTTTTCCATAAAGCCATTTTGCATAACACTTCCAAAAACAGATTAACGACAATGGCACCTTCTCACTCTCAGGGTCCTGTGGGAGACTAACAGACACCAAAGCACACATATACACCATAAAACAGCTGTTTTGAGCATCTGCCCAATTAGTTTAGCAATACAAGATAAAAGCTAAATGTGTTTAATGTCCTCAAAGATAAGCGAAACGTATCAACAACTCATATGCATGGAACTTTCTTAAGAGCTTCTGCATTATAAAAGC
>JAZGTK010016594.1:0-12651 GCA_036877625.1 Ambastaia sidthimunki
CATGTGTATCAAAACTAGTTACCTGGTTAAAAATGTGTTACTTTAGATTATCCTCTTGGATTATGCTTATTATCCAAAAAATTAATAACCAATTTTGGTACTACTTTTCTCAATTTAATTTTCTACCTCAGTGCTGGTCCGTGGTCTTCTGCAGTCATCTCAAAAGCTCTAGATTTTAACATGAAAGGCGTTCAGAAGGTGTCAGTGATAAGTTCCACAGTTCAGACAGAATCACAAATGAAGGGTCGTATAAAACCACACAGCTTGTGTTTGTGTTGCGCGGGGCCTGAGCTTCACTATTTTAACCAGTCAGGTCTAAAAATACCAGAGTCACGTAGCATTCCTCCAGCAGACATCAGACAGACAGTGCTGGGCAGGGTGGTGAGGTATAAACACACACACACGTACACACACTCTATATAATACCCTCCTAATACCCCCTTTCATAGAATAAGTCCCTCTGGGAAATGTATTTTAAATGAGGATTATTTTTCTTACTGAAAAATGATCTCCGTTCAGGTACATGGGTCCATTAGTAGTTAAAAATTACCTCACAAAAACTTTTCCACTTTTTTTCTGATTTCAGACTATATAGTGCTTGTGCCAGAGCAATTAAGTCTGCTAATTTATTATTATAATTAGTATTTTAACACCTTAATGCTGTGTCATTTTCTGAAATGACCTATACTAGCATTAAATAACTATTGGTACTATAATCTCTCTCTTTCTTACTCTCAATTACTTAAATATAGTTAAATATAGTCTTCTATTTATTATTAGTCTTTTATTATTTAGTCATTTGACTATGATGAAAGAGATATGACTGGTCAGTTTAACAGCAAACAACCAATGGCCATTATGTAACCCTCAACTCAGATTTTCACCAATGATCTGCTGAGTTTCTAGACACACCCTTTTTTTCTCAGTATCCTGATTTGTGATTGGCTTCTTGTTTGGGACAGTAGAAAATCCTCCCAATGAGAAGGGTGAAGAAATGTAGGGGAGGATTATTATGACTAATAGACACACTAACAGCTGTGTCATTCTAAAGACCCAACATGCCACTTACAGACAAGCATCAGTATGAAACATAAACTCAAATTTCACAACATGAAAAGCACATTCCAATACATGCAGCCACAGAACAAAACAACCCATGGTGACACACATCATCACAATGTACTGATAAACAAATAATGTACTGATAAACAAACCTTCATCACTACTGATGAGAAATATTAGAATTTAATTATTGCAAATAGGTTTTGGATGTTTGAATGAAGGATTACAGAAGACACTTAACTTAAAAACTAGAGCCAACAAATGTTTATTAATAAACTTAAATTTCAACAAATAACTATGCAAGTTACTAAAGTTCTCTTTTAATAAATTTTCAGCAATTGTTATTTTGGTAACTGGCTTTATTGTTCTATAATTTTTAGTTATTAATTCCTGTTTTTTCTTATACATTTTTTAACTTTACTATTTACATTTTTTATATCAATTTGACCCCAAACAAAACAGGAGGGTTAAATCTTTTGTTGTAGTGGAGTCCAATTCATCCAACTCTGAGGTAGGACTTGGATGAGTTTAAGACTAAGTCTTGAGTACTACAACACTCAGTGAGCTGGACTCGGATGAGCTGGACTTGTGTTTGGCCTGAGCTGGACTCAAATGAGCTGGACTCAAATGAGCTGTGCTCAATCACACATTAAACATAAAATGTTTCTCGGTTAAAACTCTGTGACTGAACCCATAACTATAGGAGGTCATAGTGGGGTCAAAGTGTAGAACAGGGCAGGACAACTGTCTGAGCATCATATGATGAGATGACTCACATCAACAGCAGCCGGCAAAAACAGACAAGCCGGGGTATTGCAGCAGCTGTTTGTCAAGTGGTTTTAATGAGGCCTGCCTCACGTAAACACCACACTAAGGATTACTGAACTGGCACAACGGTACCACTGCATTTGTTTTCACCATGAGTACATAAACAAGAACAGGGCAACTCTGGTCTGAGTACAGCACAACACAAGCGGATTACAATAATGAAAAGCCAAAGGCCAATGATAAGCAGTATTGGATAAACTCATCAAGCATTACCCTAATTTAATACTTTAACAAACCGAAGCTGGTTTTTAGATCTCAAGCTGGTTTTAATCTCATATGCAAAAGAGGTAAATACTTAATGTTTGTACACTTGGACATGTTCTCTAAATTATGTGAAAAAGGTCAACAGTGTTTTGAGCTGTTTAGATCAGCATTGTTTAATTTTTCAACTAGTCCTGATCTCAGCTTGACAGCAGCATGGGACCTCAGTGCCAAACATTTCTAAACTCACATGACTGGCTTTATGGATTGCTGTAGGTCATCAATAATGCCAATTAAAAGGAACAGACCACCCTCTAGCGGTTAGCGGCTGAACTGCAGCTGATACCCGAGAAATCCTTTTAATAATAACGGACTGTAAAACACTATTAAAGAACGCTGCATGACTTTTGTGCGCATGCTCCTGACATACCTGCTTGTCATGCTCTTCCATAAAGCAGCTCCTGTAAACAGGAAATAAACATTAATGGGATGTGACAGTCAAATTACTAACTGCAGTCATGTTTCTAATATCATCAATAAGGGCAACCAGTATGTGTAACTTAAATATATATTACATATTGGCCCAAACCATTTACATGTAAATATATGATACAGAAAGGTGACACAGTGTCACTAAAAGCACAACAGGAGAGAAATGACCCTAATACGTGACTTATTTTGATGTCACTGTTTAGCTGTGTCAAAATCTAATAACTTTTCCTGAGAACTAGATCGTTGGAACTGGTGACCAATATAACTACAGTATACTTGCTTTCACTTATGAACTACCACAGTCACATGATCCATAAAGGTGTTGTGTGCTATGAGATGGTTTAAATACGCACCTCTTGATCTACAAACAGCCACATCTCTTGTTAATTGTATCACCACTATAACAGCCAGACACAAGGAGATGATGCTGAACACTCGACATGGACTGATGGAAACCAGCCTGTATGGACAATGAAAACAGAAACGTCTTTAATCATGTGTACAATTACAGTCAACAGACATTACAATAAAACATGCATTAGGCATGTTTCTTTTAAATCAGATGTTGACAAAAGTTCTTCACCAGCCCTCTAAATGTCCATCTGTCATCATAGTTTTAACAACATTTAATAACCAGTACACACTTGTGTGCTATAACTTACAAGTTATGCACGATCTGGTATTTCAGTTCAGGCTATTGATTGAGAGTGAAAGTGAAACTGTTAAGTCTTTACCTAATTCCAGAAAGGAACACAGTTAGTTAAACAGACCTGATAACCTAAATACATCGATTATGCACGGACCATTCAAGCTTTCTTTACAGCAAATGTATCATGCATTAACTTTTACATATGCAATGAATAGCACACGCAATTTTGACTTTAAAATAATTACGTTATGCAAAGAATACAGTCACTTCCCCCAATACCGCATGTAAAGCAATAAAACTGTTTTCAAGTCTACACAGCCTATACAGAAAAACTAGTCTAGGAAAAATGCCTTTGGGGCTACTTTGCCAATAACAGTTAGGCCTACTGATTTAATTATCCAAAGAAATGTAGTACATTGGAATACAATAAAATACGACCTATATTTGCTAATGCAACATTATAACTCCAAAAATGATGATGTCTTAAAAAAGAATGACAGATATCTGCGCATTTTACATGCGACAATATGTGATGTCATAGATATTTATGCACAAGGCAAAATGCGCTGCGTCATGTTTCTCACCAAAACACAATATTTGTAGTTCCGAAGAAAGCGGAAGTCCACAAAGGTCTTTTCCAGTTAATCAGCTTAGATATGCGATAAAGTGGATAAGAGCCCGCAGGTTGTCGGACGCCCGCAGGCTGCTCTTCCTCTTTCTCCGCCATCTCTCCACCTGAGTTGAGTGAGAGGGAGGAGGTCTCCCCTGCGCTTTTACCCACCGGCTCCACCTCCAAAGCATCCACGCTGTCACATCCACCCTGATGAGCCATAGCAAACAACTGCGAGCCCGGTCCCCGCTCCTCTCCGCCAGCCGCCGTCTGTCCTGTTGTTGTTTGCTCGCTGACGTCATTCAGAGGCAGCCCCGGGTTGCTGTTGGGAACTCTTACGTCATCGCTCCACCTGCTCTTACCTACGAGCTGCACTAATCTTCGGACCTGTAGCCAAATCAACCTGTTGCCTTTCTGTTGTTATTTTTAATATATATTTTAATTAAAACTGTTTAAAATTAAAATGGTGCATTGTTTTCTCATATGATTCAACTTCCATCAGCATCAGCTATTATTTGTGATCTTTTGAACGCATCATACTTTATATGTCTCTGGTAAAGTCTAAATACGTTTAAAATATCTATACATTTTAGGGTTTATCAGGTGTAACTTTCTTAACCACTAGGGCGCTGTGTACATTACTGTAAAGTGCTCACACGTAGGCCTACAATGTAACTGTTTGAAGTTATTAAATGCACTTATTTGTATGAAACTAAATGTAAATGATTATAGCTTAGTAACCCACTAAAAACGTTAATACCGTAGGCTTTACACGTAAACAAAATGACTTCCTGTTCTTCCTGAGACTTAATTTCTTCAGTCACAGGCTACAGTGATGGCATGTCTCTTAGTAAAGCTCTCTGTCTTTCCCAAAAAAGAGAAATTAATTTAGTAATACATTTACAGAAATAAAAGTAATTTGGGGTTTGAATGTCAAGTAAATTTTGATGTCAAGTATTTTTCTCATTTTGCCTTGGTTTTGTTGAATTTAAACTTGGTTAAAAGCCAACCTGCCTTTTATCCAGTCTTCCCCTCTCCTCCACTAATACAGACTTGTGCTATATAGAAGAAATCAGAATATAAAAATGAATCTCTATAATAGGTATTTGTGAATAACAAACTCAGTGAACAGCAATGACCTGATTTCTGAAACTGGCTGCTTTTCAAGACTACATCTCCACATAACTGAACATTTAACTAAGTGAAAGACAACTTTAACATGTTTATTGTAGTTAATATTTGATTTGATTTTTTAAATGATTTGTTGGTTTCAGACAAAAAGCTTTTTATAATCTTGCATTGAGCAAGCAAAAAAGTACTGTGTAACAGAAAGAAATGTGGAGCCACTAATTGGACTGAATTTCAGTGCTAACAAAAGCCCTGGCTAGAAAATTCCAGCCCTGGTTTTACAGGGCCTGCTTTGTTGCTGTGGTGTTTGTTCTCTACTGCTGTGTTAACAGTTATCTTTTCGGTGGCGGCCTCTCCCCGCCCTTCCACAAAGAACATGAAAGGTTCCTCAGCACAAACCCATCCAGAGCTCTGTGGCACAGTGTAGGTAACGCTCCATTCTACCACAGCCTGTGTAGGACACCATCCAGACACCAGAAGTTGCCTTGCAGCTGCCTCGCCGCTATGTTCCCACACAACTTTGACTACAACCAGCCGATGAGAAAACGTTGAGAGGAAGGAGACATGATGGGACAGTTCCCAGAGGATGTGGTGGGTGGCTTCACCACAGAAGAACTGGAATGCAAGATCTGCTACTGTGCTTATAGCCTGTCAAGTCGACGTCCAAAGGTACTGGAATGTTGTCATTATCTGTGTGCCAAGTGCCTAGCAAAAATCCTTGATTTAGGTGAATCATCTCCGAATGCAGTCGTCTGTCCATTCTGCCGCTACATCACAGAGCTTCCTGGAGAAGCCGTGGACAGTCTACCAGATGAATACAACCTGGTGACGGCGCTGTCCATTCAGAAACAAAAGCATCAGAACTTGCTTGAGAAGCAAGGTGAGGTTCTCCTCAGCCCAAGGCACCTCACTTCCCTTGTGGGTCACTCTGCCTCCCCTACTTCCATACTTTCCAATTACGTGGTGATCACCATTATGGAGCCTCAACAAGAGTCTGTACTTACAGCTCCCGACAGGGATTACCGCTTTTCCAGTCTGGACTCTATGGCCTCCATTACACAGAGATGGACAGTTTGGAACTGTGCAACCCTCTTGTGCCAGACCTCAGCACGGGCCCTGGTCTGGCTGCTGGGGCTTCTCTACTTCAGCTCATTGCCTTTGGGTGTCTACCTGCTAATCATGCAGACTACAACAATGGGGGTGCTTTTGGTCTGTGTGGTACCTGTCAGTCTTCTGATTGTCATGGTGTACGGCCTTTGCCAGTGTCTGTGCCGTGAGATTTGGGACTGTTTACCACATTAACAACCAAAGCAAAGACATAGGTTTTGCTGTGGACAGTGTTTGTGATTGGATGGTCCTCCAGGTTTGTGGAAGCTCATGAATGCAAAGCATAAATAAGTTCTGCATTACATAGTTTATAAATAATGTACACTGTTGTACACAGCTGACAATACAAACAGAAAATGTCATAGAAAGTGCTTAGATTTATTGAACTTTGTACAACATCAAAGTTATGTACAATGTCATGCAATGCTAGCTGACTTATGTAGAATATAAAAGATTTACTCACTTTGACAAAACTATTCACAATATATTTTCCTATAACCATCTGTGTATGATTGTTTAGTGTGCAAAGTGTGAAATAAGCAATTCAGTGTAAGGTTACTGATTTAAGTTAATGCTAAATTAATAAGCATAAATACTTGGTTAGATAAGTCAGATGCAAGTCATTAAATGTTTTAGATATAATGACCTTAACCTCCAAGACATCAGATACTTAATTGTCAGTGAGTCATATATTTTGCTAAGAAAATGCATAATTTTGTCATTCTGTCTTGTTTCTGTATTATTTTAAATATAACATGTAAACCATACATTTGTCAGAATGTTATTGTTGAATGTTACTCATAAAAACAACATAACATACATTTTCTTGCACATTATGAACCATTTTGATACACAAATATTGTACATCCCAAGACAAAAGTTGAAGATCAAGATATCAGCAAATCACATTAAACTGGAACATTCACCATTGCTGTTTACAACACCAGATTAATGACAAATGATAACCTTCCACTTTTACACATGCTAATAAGAAAGATTATTATTCACACGTTTATATAAAGCAATACTTCATATTCAATTTTATAAAATATTATAAAATCCTATCCATGTTTTACAATTGTTTATTAAATCTCATGTTAAACAACAAACTTTAATGCCTACAAACGAACACCAAACACATTAATTTAATTGCTTTGTTAGTAATAAATAAATAAGAACTTTATTCTGAAAACAAAGTGAGTTGTCGGCCTGTTTTATTTATGGACCTAACTTGCAACACAGCTGCATCGTCCCATCATATGTAAATTAGTGACTAAATCAGTGAACAAATGAAACGATTCAATGTGCATTTGTAACGATATGCATAGACGCCCACTGCCACAACCATCTTAACTATGAGTAACTACCCAAGTGAAGTATGTCTAGTCATGTACCAAGTCCTCGATGAAGCGTGAGTGGACCTTGAACGAGCCAATCAGAAAGCAGGATTTCACACTAACAACAAACAAAAGATCGGGCTTCTCTGTGCTGCTATCTTTCCAGTCCTTTAATCAGACTTGTTGTGTCCGATCTGATGCATGTCGTCTTATATATGCAAGATCAACTTAATGGATGTGTGTTGTGTCTTTGAGCTGTTGTTTTGCTGTGCTAGAGTGACGGATTGTCTGTAGCGTCTTGCTAACTCTAGCAGAGAGGCTGTTAGTGGCTAATCGCTGTTAGCTGGCTGGATATCCGACCGGATCCGAATAAAACAAGCCCAAAATCTCATCTGCTGTTCTCTTGCGGTGTCTGACAGTGGTCGTTTACCCCACTGGACCCGGTTAGGAAGCTGTCCAGCTAAAGATAGCTGGCAAGCTTTTGGTATCGAGGCAGGAATCCGATCGCGATGTCAGGACCGTCATCGGGCTGTGGGTTTCTGATGTCGGTGGTCGTTCACGGAGACTTGGCTCTCAACGAGCAGGAAAAAGAGCTCAACCAGCGGCTTAGACGCCTTTATCCGGCCGTCAACGAACAGGAGACCCCGCTGCCCCGATCCTGGAGCCCCAAAGACAAATTCAGCTACATCGGCCTGTCTCAAAACAACCTCCGGGTGCATTATAAAGGTAACGTGGCTAAGCACCAACAGAATAGCAAGTTGTTTACAAGCTACATTTTCTGATCGTTAGCCAGGTTAACTCCTGTCGTGTTGTATATCTGGTTAGTAATGTTATAAAGACACTGTTATTGGCTACAATGTGATCGTTTAGCCCAGTAATCAAATGTATTTGCTTCCTTTTTATTCTGGGAAACTGAGTCAAATCTTCATGAAATATGTCCGATCTTGAGCACACTAACAGATCTAAGCAAACCAGCATTAACTAGTACCTTAAATTTGTGGCGATGAACGTGTTTAACTATATATTGTATAAAAATAGCCTCCCATTAGCATTATTTAGCCGTGAGCACAAACTGTTAATTCAGCTACTGCTAAAAGTTTAAAACAAACAACTGTTTGCGTGTAAACATCTGATGGCTTTTGCGTATAACTAATAATATATGTGATGCATAACATAAAGCAGTTGGTAATGAAGGGTAGGTATTGCTTAATAAAAGTATTGTTATAAAGTTGGTATACTGTAGCAAAGATATGGTGGAGTTTCAGCGAGCTATAAAGATGCTTCAGTCATTTCCGGAAGCACAATTGAGTTGCACGGCTAAAATTCAGTCAATGTCATGATCTGTGTACGAAGGCCTTAACAAACAATCCCGATGTACTTTAACAAGACTGTCAGAGCTGAAAGGCACCTAGCAAACCTGACGGATAAGCTCTAGCAAGGCCCGTATGCGTGTCTACAAAGGCAGATTTTATGCCATCGCTATTGTCTAAGGGTTTAATAATAATATAGCGGATAAAGAAGAATAGCATCTCTCTGAGTTCACATATTTATAATGTTTCTGTAATGCACTAATCGTCTTGATGGCAGTCAGTTAAGTATCTGCCATTTCTCTTAGCTGAGTCATAAAGGTAGGCCACAGAATTAACCAGACCAGTCAGTACTAGGTAGGTTTCAGGTAGACTCCCTTATGCAACCATTAGGCAAACATACACAGAATTGTCTATAAGTTATAGATCATATTATGTATTCACTTAAGACATTATTGTGGCCAAACTGCAGAAAACATTTCATTTCAGCATTTCACACCAAAAAAAAACATTGATTGTATTGCTGGGTGTTATAGGCTGCCATGCCAAAAATGTTACTGCATTACTAATGTTCCTCAGTTGTAAAACCTTGTGTACATGTCACCCAGGTCATGGAAAGACCCCGAAAGATGCGGCATCTGTACGCGCAACACACCCCATACCAGCAGCCTGTGGGGTTTATTACTTTGAGGTCAAAATCATCAGTAAAGGACGAGATGGGTAAGTGAATGATTTTACATTATCATTTAAAAGAATAGTTCACCCAAATATGTAATATCTTTTAGTTTTATTCACCTCATGGCTGTTTCAAACCTCTGGATACTATAAATAGTATGTAAAATATCAGCTTAAAAATTCACGTTTTGTGCTAAGCACAAAAACACCCTATAGGCTAGAAATTACATGAGTGTTGACAGAATTATGATTTTTGGGTGACCTGCACCTTTAATACAAAGGGACTTTAAGCTGTACATTTGCTTACCATAAAAGTACCATAAAGGGTTGTGTAATTTTAACTGGCTTTTTTCTTCAAATGCATTTTGTGTCTTGTGATCAGGTACATGGGGATTGGCCTGTCAGCTCAAGGTGTCAACATGAACAGACTCCCAGGTAAAACAATTTCACCTAAACCAGATTTTGAAGAGTCATTTGTATTTGTCACAACATAAACGTATGTACTAACTTTTCAGTAACATTGGGTATGCCATGTTGCTAAATGGGACACATTTAGTTTCAGAATGACGATTGAGGGACAGAGTTAAAAGTTTAGATGCAGTTAGTGAGTATGTTATGCTTAGTTAATTCGTCATGGACACTGGGTGGTTCCTCTGCAGGGCTACAGCTTGCCGGAGAGATAAGAGTTGAGAGAGGGCTTCAATGCTGTTCTCTAGGTTACCAAAATCTCATAACTTTGTGTCACATAACATAATATAAAACAATAAAATTGTACATACTCACATTATGTAATAGTAATCAGTAAGTTTACACTAATGATTGAAACCAAACTGATAAGCGTTTCCTCATTTTGAAAGAACAGAAAGCAATCATGCCCAATAATAGCAGCACAAATATATCTACTGTAGAAATGCGGTATTACATGTCTGTCAGTTGGCATGTTTCTGTCATTGCACTAAATATACATACATACATACATAGATGTGTCTTGCTTTTGGTTTACTGTTTTAAACAAGAACAAGGAAGGTCTGAAACATACACTCAAACATATTTATTCAACTACAGGATATAAAATACAGGCATCTTAGCTGTAAAGTCTTCGTTGGTGTAGCGTTGTATAGACTATGTTAAGTGTTCAAAAATGCAAACGTATATGTACAATGTTCTGCCCGTAGGTTGGGATAAACACTCGTATGGATACCATGGAGACGATGGCCACTCCTTCTGCTCTTCTGGAACCGGGCAGCCCTATGGTCCCACATTTACAACAGGCGATGTGATTGGCTGTTGTGTGAACCTCATCAACAATACCTGTTTCTACACAAAAAATGGCCACAGTCTAGGTAGACAACTTTTATGTTACAGAAGCACTATTAAAGGATTGGCTCACCCCAAAAAACATCTAAATTCTGTCATAATTTACTTATCATTTGATGAGTATCTGGTTAAGTAAATGTAGTTAATAGCAGTGCATTGTAATTAAGTACCTAAGAGTGTCAAAAATCTATGTGACTCACTAATCATTTTCCACATACTTTGGTTTTAGTGGAGAAAACAACAACAACAACCTCATATTAAAGCAGTTTTGCAGTACAGTTATACCCCCTTTTTCCAGGGGGTAATAAACTAATTCTTTAAGATGACGTGGAATTTCTTGTCTCAACTAAAATTTTCCTAAATGTGGTTCCAGTTTCCTTCTGTATTTTTGTTGTTTCAGTAACAGCACAGCCCCCCTCCATCAGTTCAGTAGTAACAGAATATGTTAATAATAGTTTTTTTAGGTTAGCTTTATATCCCTGAATTATATAGGAGGTATGTCAGCAGTTTTGGCCTTGAACACACACCATACATGCCCATATTGAAATCTGAAAATAACGTAACGTATGTCTGTTGTGTTTTTCAGGAATAGCCTTTACAGATTTACCGGTAAGTTATATTTATTTTTTTAACTTGTATATCTTTCTGTCTGTATAAAGGTCAGAGGGCCATTGATCATAGATGTTGTTTTTCCTGTATTCCTTGATTTGAGATACTGTAGAGGACAATATCTTTTGCTATTCTTTTATCCGTTCCTTCCTTTCTGCATTTTTCAAGACGTTGATCCAGCCTCTAAACATTTCTCACGCTGAATGAACAGAGGCCTGTTTAGGGCTAAAACAATAATCCATTGAACAGAAAACACAGTTGGCAGGTGACCAGCATTCATGTTACTCTGAGTACTTCTGTGAAGTATGTCAGTTTAGCGGCCCTGACCTTTCTCTCAATTGGACCATAAGCACAGGTCCTCTCAGAGTTATTTTGCTGGTGTGCTAATGTGTGCTTATTTACTGAGCTGACTGCTAAATCACCATTTTAACTATTATTGTTCTATTTGGCACTGGTTTTTGCTTTTCATCCGTGTCATCTTTTAAAAAGGAAAAATTAAACCTGCAGTCTGTAACAACTTTGAGTTTAAAATGAACAAAAGTTATAGCACAAGGACATGACAGGTCAGTTTTCAAAACCGTCTCCTTTTCACAATTCTGACCAGTTGGTTATAATAATTAATAACAATTATAACAATATAATAACAGTTATAACAATTATAATACTTTGGAATTTGAGCTTCCGGGTCTGATCTGCCAGGAAATACATTTTGGCTTCATTTGACTTCAACGTGTAATAAAACGTATGTAAAGTAACCTGCAATTTTTTGTTTCTAACAGAGATGGCAGTAGTGAGGCAAACATTACGGATTGCAACTTTAAAGTAACCAGTAAATGTAATCCACATTTGTTTATTCCCCTTTCAGCCCAACCTGTACCCCACAGTTGGTCTACAGACACCAGGGGAGGTTGTGGATGCCAATTTTGGCCAGCACCCGTTTGTCTTTGATATTGAGGATTATATGCGTGAATGGAGAACCAGGATTCAAGCCCAGATCGACCGCTTCCCTATCGGGGAGAAAGAGGGAGAATGGCAGGCCATGATTCAGAAGTAAGTACTTCAAATGTTTGAGTCTTTTTGAGTTGACACCTGTATCCGTTTAAAAAAAAACTATCAAAGAAGAACATCATTCTCAGTTTTCTCCATATCTCTTATTAACTCATTTGTGTCTTCCTCTCTGTTTAGGATGGTGGCGTCGTATCTGGTTCACCACAGCTACTGTGCTACAGCTGAAGCCTTTGCTAAATCAACTGACCAGGCCGTACACGAGGAACTTGCCTCTATCAAAAACAGACAGAGTAAGTCTTCCCTCTATTAACACCAGTTTCA
>JAZGTK010016595.1:0-12650 GCA_036877625.1 Ambastaia sidthimunki
CGGCACAAGCTAAATTTAGTATTTAAAGCTGCAGTGCGTAATATTTGTGCCATTAGTGGCACCAGACAATAACTGTTTTCAGTCAGGTCTTCCTAACAATGTCCCTTTCCATGCCAAACTTTCGCCATCGTTGTTTACAATTACTAGAAATCAACATACAAATGACTGAACACAGAAAATGACACAATGTAGCTTTAAACTCGGCTGATGTTTGGAACTGCCTTTTAAGATTTATATTTAGTCTCTATTTTTGGAAAATAGGGAAGTAACTGATCCCCTTGTCACTTCAGTCACTTTAAATATCTGCTAACTGACTTCTTTCTTCTTCTTTTTTTCAGATTTTTATAAGAGTGAAGTTATTCGAGACTCACTGGTGAGTTTCTTTTGCTTTGGTGAATGTGTGGACATCATCACATTTAATTCTCTTTACGCTTGGTGTTAAAGCCTCATTCTACAACAGTGTACCATAGCAGTTATAGTTTCCACAGTTATTGTAAAGCCATAATTAACTAAACCTATATAAGGCTTCAGAATTTTGCTTTCATTTTGCTTTTTTGATAACGTGTGGTTAATTTAAAAGCTACGTCAGTTTTGATATAATGACCCACACAGAAATGGTGAGGGTGACTGTGCTGTTGGTGGAAATTATGGTTACCGCAGTAAACTTTACAATGATTGGTGTCTGTAGGAACTTTAGAAACTTTATTGGCCAGGGGCTCCTATATAGTAATACAGCCATTACCAGGTCTCATAAGATTATTATTATAATAATAAGAGGTATAATCATGCTTAATAAGTGAGTATGTTTTATGTAAAGCAGACCTTTCATTGCTTTAAAAATTGGTCATGTTATCAGACAGCTGTTATAATTGTGTTGCTTTTCCTATAATTCCTTCCAAAACCAAAAGCATCAGGACTTTATCTGATACAAACCAGTCCTATCACCTACACACTAAGTTTAATGCATTAATTACTTCGTCCAGAGTGACTGCATCATTTACTGATATAAAACAGGTTTGTTGGATTGAGTTCACATTGTTCACTTGTCACTAATTATTTTCGTTTAATATGCCTAGAGGGCCTCCGAGCCCTTAAACGGATGTGGCCCCATCATTATAGATTGAAAAGCTGTTTAATGACCCTGTGGTCACTCTATACAAACCTGTAATTATGTTAAAAAACATTGACTCATACTAACTGCTAAACTGTGAGGAGAATAACAGCACAAGCTGTGGTTATCATCAGAATTGTGATTTATACAGACACGTCTGACATGTCGCCCGATACTCTGACCCTAATGGGCATTTTGATGGGGGTGATAATTTGATGTTACAGGCTATTATGGCTGGATCTATTACTGTGGTTATATACAACAACACACCCACAAAAACAAGATAGTCGCTGGAGGGCTGTTCTGTTGAGACTATTTTTTGGGGTGTGCTTTTATTTCCTATTTAAACAGTAGGGAGTGTTTTGTTTAACATGGTTATTATTACGTTTACAACCAGTAATGGTTTAATGACATATATCATGCTTGGTGTTCTTTCATTTAGTTTAGATGCTATTCATGGCATGTTTCTACCAGTCACTGAAGAAAACATAAACAGTGACAAAAGTCATTTAGTTACAGAGGAGAAAATTCTGCTAACTGTAGATTATAATTATAGCATGTCACTCAGTGGTGGTCTTGTGCTGTAATATACCCAGTGCTGCACCCCATCCCAGTAAATGTGTCTTATTTTAAGAAGGCTTAGATTTTTTCAATTGCAAAACAACACAAAAACACCAAGCATGAAAATTGTTTTTGCAGTCTGTGGTGCAGTGCATGACATAAAGAAAATGCGATATGCGAACATGCTAAATAATGCGATATGTGATACAATAATGCTTTAAGTTTGGAAAAATCCCTTCTAAAAATCTAAAAATAAGGCATTTGCAAGCCAGTCTCTCTGCATCCTCCTAAAAAATTGACTGTACATAACATTTTAAAGTATTATTTAGTATAAAGTTATTGCAGAGTATTTCAATATAAATATTGCAGTATATTCACTTGCAATGTTTTGATAATTTAATATTTTGGAGTCTGTTTTGAACACTGATCTGTTATGTTCTTGGTCAGCCAAAAAGTTACAGATTGCAGCTTTAATAAATACAGCATGTTCCCCAGATTACATTACATTTGCATGTTGATTACATACATTTATGCTGAATTATTGTTATTATTAGTTCAATCTGACAATTAAAACATAAGCATGCAAGATTTGTCTTTTTCGATGTCTTCAATAGGGATTAGGTAGCAGGACTAAGAAACGTACTTTATTTCATCATTTGTGTTTTTCAGAACCCAACATGGCGGAGTTTAGATTTCGGCATGCTGCCGGATCTTTTGGACACGTCTGTGTCGTGTTTTGTGGTAAGAATTTGGGGAGGGAGAGGAGATCAGTATCAACTGCTTATTGAGTGGAAGGTCAACCTGGATGGACTCAGATACACAGGACAGCAGGTGAGGAACAAACATAGGCATGCAGTAACATCTCTCTCAACACTTTCCAAGTTCTTCTCAGTACAAATTCCTCCTATTTCCAGCAAACACTGTTATCAAGGTAAATTTTGATTTATTTTCCATGCATCTTTGAGATTGGTCTTCTGTCGCTGTTTGTTTCCCTCAGATTCGCTCCAGAAACCCAAATGAGATCATCTTTGGACTGAATGATGGCTACTATGCAGCTGAGTTTGATCAGAAGGTATTTTTCAAACTGTAATGAGCTCCAGAATAAATTCCAGGCCATCTTGTAACCTTTTGTTCACTTATCTTCTGGGTTCTTTGAACTTGAGGTTCTCTCATGTTAAGATCAGAGTCTGGTTCTGATGGCTGTTTTTTGTCTACAGGAGACCTTGGATAGGAAGAAGAACAGTTTGCTCCAGGTGGACCAGAGCTCGGTCAGAAACTCCTACAGTGTTTTCTCCCTACTGAGGTGAGATTCAATGTAAAACATGATCTTTTACAATTTTCTGATATAAAATAGCTTTCTGTACAATTTATAAGTGCTTTATAAAGCCAAAGTTCCTCTATTTTTAAAGTTAGCTATTTATAACGGATTATTTAGATAAAGATGCCTTATACAAGGGAGAGTGCCAATATTATTGTTTAATTCTGAGGCCAGAGGGAGATGGATAAAAATGGTTACGTAAAACTATCCTTGACAAAACATATAAATTGTATATATAGATCAAATAGAAGGATAAATATCATTGCTCATTTTATAGTAATTTATCTGCAGTGTTTGGTATTTCCTAATTCTGAATTCAGTAAAAGTAATCAGGAGTTTTGTTCCTACAGGAATTGCATTTGTTTTGAACACATGTTTGGCTCCAATTTAATTTATATCCTCCCTCAGTTGCATTCCAGAATTTTATTATCCCTCTGCTCCCATCTGAGACCCAGAAACAATTCCCTTCATTGCAGTTTAGAAATGTTTCCTATCTGTGTCCTCCAGATAGCGCTCTTTTTCCTTTCCAAATCGGACTCTCTTGTTGGAGGGTGGTGGCCTGTCTTTTAACCAAAGATGATTGATGTTTTTGTAGTCTTGGGTAAATTTAATCCTTGGATATAAGGCTTGACAAATGAGGAGAGCAGGAAGAAAATATGTCATTGTTTGGCAGTCTCAGTACAAGGGTCCTGTTTAATGTTGACCTAGTATTGTGCCATAGCTTCTCCAGACCACTAGGTGACAGCAGTTCTCTTCTAATACAAGCTTGAACAAGTGAGAAGTGTGTTACCTAACTGTGACACCCTTGCCATAGTAAGATTTACTTATGTGGTCTCAGACCCACAGATGCAGTTTTGCTGTATTACAACATCATGAAATTATGCATATATAAAAAAGGCTTTTGGTCCCACAAAACAGTTGTTAACTGTTAAGACTCCTTTCCCAAAACCTATACACATCTACACTTTGTTGACTATTTTAGGGGGGAGAAATTTATATGTGCCCTAAATCTGAGTGTGACACCCAACAGGACACCCCACCTTGGAGGACTGAGGTCTTTAGAGTAGTTTGTTCATATTTTCTTACCTCTTGTGTGGAATCCAGAGCATGTTATGGAGGTAGCTGAAGGGTGCTGCTTTTAATGTGTAATGGTGTTTGTGAGTCTCTTGGCAGTCTTGATTGGAAGTCTGTGCAGTATCTTGGCTTTGGTCTGAGGTGGGCCCATGTCTTGGCTGAGATTCCAAAATCACAAGCGTAGGTCGTGTAATTGTGCGCACATGCCAACTGATGACAACATGCTCAGGGTGCATCTGAAAAAAAAACCTTTTCAGTTTCTCCTGATTTATGGAGAATTATGCGGTGGATTGTATATTTATATGCACTAAAATGCCTGGTTACACTGACACTGTTCATTTTCTGGGCCAATTTCTAATAGGTTCCCAGGTAACCATTTATGGTTGTAAGAATGTTTCCCTGACATTTCCACGAAGTAACAAAAATGGTATTTTTAAAGTTATTAGAACATTTAAAACCTCAATTGTTTTTAAACATTGTATTAACGTTAAAGCTAAAGAGAAGTTTAAGAGAAGTTTAAGAGAATGATAGCCAATGTTTTGAGAATGTTCCCTGTTCTACTTTAAACAGTGTATTGGTGGAAGATGTATGCAGGTGACCTTGACTGATCATAGCTAATGTAAAGCTACAGTTTTCCAAGTCAAAATTTTCATCCCTGGGAAAAACTCTTCTTGTGTTCCTTGTTGAATAGTCGGATGGCGGCAGTTGTTACCAGCTTTGAGAAAATGTTTGTTTTGAATGACAATGTCATGTTTTCAGTGATTAACTGTCTGCCTCGCTCAACCTGACAAGCTTGTATTGGGCAAAAGACATAAAACAAAATGGAGAAAGAGAAATGAAAGCAGTTGGCCTTCTAATAAAATGAATCATTAATCAAAATATAAATTCTTCCTTTCCGTGTACAATTTATGCTTCTCCAGGGCGCCCGGCCGAACGTCATGCTATTGCAGGGCGCTCGTGGGAAACGAGTGGTGATTCAGCGAGCTACATAAGTCCAAGTTTCCCTCAGCTTTTATGATTGTGTGTTAGTGGGCCGCGGTGTAAATGGCAAGACTAGGGCAGCTAAGCATCAAGTGTAGCCAGCGTTTGTTTTAATGCTGTTCACAGCCTCACCGCTCATTGGCTTCTCTCTCATTATTACCTCAAACTTTGGTTCACAGTTCAAGCATCCTCACACAGGAAATGTTCTCAGTGAGGTAGTTGAGGGAAATTTCTGGTTGTGTATGAATTCGGATTTATCTTCCCCTCAGAGTTGGTTCACTCTGGGAACCATAAACACTCTAAGCTTTCCAAATCCAAACAAAATTGCAATACTAATTATTGTTTTTGAACAGGGTTCCCAAACACCCGCCTGCCTGCCATTGGTTGGTCAGACATATAGCCCCACCCACCTGTGGCATTAGTTGAGCCAGTGTTGCTAAGATGGCCTTGTTGAGATCCTTAAATAATTGTTGTGAAAGTGCCTCACTGTTTACACTTTACATACTGTACACCTACAAATATCTTGCATGTCTCTGCGTATTAAGCTAAAATAGTATTTTAATGTAAAAAATAACATGCTTTGGCTTGTGGTTTGTGTTGGTTGTTTCCACTGTTTAAAATGATTTATTCACACCAGGTTTCAGCCTAAACTTGCTATTTGATTTAAAGTAACGTTTGAACGTACAGAGGCAGCGTTGTATGACAAAGTTCAGGGTGCAGCCTGTGACCCTGTTGTTGCCATGGCGATAAGCCCTTCCTGCTTTTAACGCCTTTCAGCGGGTCGACGGGTTGTGCGCTCCCCTGCCGCAGGCTGTGGTTCTGGACCGGATTATCGAGTAGCATAAGCCCCCCAAAACCCCGCAGCAACAATCTTGAGGACCGGTAACTCCTGCCATGCCTCACAGAAAAACAAACTCTGCCTTAATCTCCGCATGGCCTGCTGGGAAATGGATGCTGATGTTTGGGTCTCTCAGGTCTATGTGGGAGGTTGTGCTAATAACAGAGCAGAAGAGAGGGTTTAATATAAGGGGAGCATAAGCATCACCTTCTAAAAGGGCCGAATTCATTGGATCAGCATTGGATGCTGAGACCAGGTTTAAACGGTGCTTGAGTTTATGGTTTAATAATCTAGTACATTTATGTCTTTGCTAGTGTCTCAACAGAGGGCTACAATTCCTTGAATCTTGTTTCTGTTAGGTAGTCAATTATGAAGATTAATCATGGTTTTCTTCAAAATAAAATTATAGTAACCATGGTAATAATTAAACTATGCTTGTTGTATCAAACCATTCATTTATGCTTGCAATAGATTAACTATAGTATCCATTGTGTTTTGGTTTTATTTGTAGTAAAACCATGGTTAATTTTTATGAGGAATGTCAAGAGGATATATTTTAAATACATCCCGTTTAAAATAGTAGGCATTAAAATTATGCTACCTTTTAAGATACTACTTCTAGCTAAAATTTGAGACAACATCCCATGTATCCTTCCAAAAACAATCCCATAATAATGAGTAACGACTAGTTTAAAGAACATGTTTGGTCTAAAATGCCGGACGAGTCAAGCGAGTGAATTCTAAATGTTTTTCTTCAGTACTGAAAAATGTTGATGGGTCGATAGTTTCATTTATTTAAAGTGTGTTGTGTCATCCAATATTTCAGCGTGCTAATGTTTGAATGCTGTTTATATAGACTGCCGCCCATTTAAACGGTACAGTGAGATTTTGCTTCTCACTCTTTCACATTCGTCCTTCAGTAAAGTGCTGTCAGGTCTAATCGCTCTGGATTAATGTGAACTGCATTCTTTCAGGATTCTACATACGCTTACTCCATCTTTTGGCACGCACAGAGGAGCCGTGTGTGTGCTTAACGTGTCTCTACGTCTGTTGGGCTGGATGGCCATAATGTACTAACACAAATGTATGTAATGTTCATAATGGAGCAGAGTCCCGGAGCTGCGATAATGTAACTCGGGCTGGAATGCAGCATTATAGCAGACAGCTGAATGTACTGAGAGACATTGATGTAAGGTTTAGTCAGACATGAAACGTCTCCTTGCCGTGACTCGGAGGGCCTGATCGCTTGCAGGCCCGAAAACAGAGCAAATCTGCAGCTTTTATGAGTTAAGCTGGAGATCTTGAACGTCTGCGTTTGGATTAATCCGACAGAATTTTTCCCTTTTGGTCCAATTACGGAATGCATGTTTAATTTAAAGTTTTCTGGCTCACACTAAGGAGACGGCTTTGTTTATTTGATTAATCAGATGGGTAGCAATTCTTCACAGCTGGAAATGTTGGAAAAATAGGCAACAGGCACTTTCCACATAAGGGTGCACTTGAAACTCTTAAAAAGTTCAGAGAAGGAGACTTTTTGTCTCTAACGGAGTAACTGTAGCTTCGTGTATCTTAACCTTTAGAAAATGTTGTTCATCTTTAGTTCATCCTAATACTTATAATATTATCTTTTTTATTTCTCAAACTCAAAATTTTGGGATACGCCTGAATGCAGTTAAAAAAGATAATTTGAATAATTTCTAATTAAGGGGCATTTTTTTAGCTAATTTTTGACCAGTTTGTAGTTTCTGTTAAACAATTAGTTTTTCTTAAATTGATAAATAATATGTGTTGGTTCATTTTTCTTACACCAACTTTGGTAGCAGATTTAAATAGAGCTTCAGAAATGTGAAAAAACTTTTGATGTTAAAACCAGTTAATTTTATGTAAATGTTAGTAAAATATCTAATATCTTTTTTGCTTCTATCACTTACTCAGTGATCCCAAACAACAACAAGCAAGAACGCACAGCTCTGTTTAAATTTAACTCTATTGAACAAAATTGAGTACAGATGATGTCATGACAAAGTGTCAAAAGATCAGCCGTCTGTCGGCTAAGAGCAGGCAGGAATGTCGGAGTCCAGAATTTTCCATGCAGCACAATCTTATCTGTGTCCTCAGCGCTGGAGACAATGTTGAGTTCTGAGGTGTGTGCAGATGAAGGCATGTGTTGACATTCTCCTGCTCTGAGCAGCAGGTAGGGGTCCACTGTCCATAGCTGTGTGTTTGTTTGGTTTTCCGTTCAGGCTCGCATCCTTTCGAGTTGTTTGCGCTCCAGATTTTTCCACGTTGTGTCACTTGTTCTTTGTGAGACAAAAATATTTTTGTTTCCCTTTCCTTTTTTGGTAGAAGATTTTGGAAGCTGGTTAAAAAATGTGGCTTGTTTTTTTTTTTTGTGTGACCAAATTTATCTTTAATATAGTAAGAACATAATTATTGGTCTACATTAGAAAATTCTTATAAAGATTCTTCGAATTATTTAAATAGTTTGGTCCACTCCAAAATAAACTCAGAGGTTTGCATTGACATGAGGGTCAGTAAATGACACAATTTGAATTTTGGGTAAACTGTCCGCTCAAGTAAATTAAGTGAAAACACATTTGACACACAGAGTGTGTGTTTGACTGTGTGTGTGACCCATATCTCCAGGAGGGAAAGCGTAGAGAATGGCAAAGACAACAGAGCTCTGGCTGTCACCTGATATAAGGACATTTATCAGCATTTATACAAACAAAAAAAGAGACAGAAAACATTTTTTATCCCTTAATGTTCAGATATCAACCAGACAGACTGTATTTCATTTCCTGTCTTTGTCTTTTCCACACACGCTCCCAAAATGATCCATGGAATGTTTAGTGGAATCGGTTTCTCGAAATCGAAAGCTGATATAATACGAGGAGGCAAACGAGAAAATAAGAACTTTGTCATTTAGCGTAGCATTGAGAAGACGTGTTTCTGTTGTTCAGTTGATGGTTTGAAATATCCGTCTTAGCCAGCAACAAACAAATTCACACATTGGTTTTGACTTGCTTCTGTGTTGCTGTTTTTTTTTTCTGGACGACATAAGATGGCCGTCAAAACTTCTCAGGCCTTATCTTTGGTCTCCTTAAAGAACATCTGTCTTTGTTTTCATTTCCTGTTTTATTTTGGGCCTGATTTTACGCTGCTGGGCTGCTGACTTGCAAACAAACAATGTTTGAGATTTATTTGGTTATCACTGGACGGTAAATACATAAACACATTGAGAACAAATGTGGGACTGATAATGAGAACGCTAGACAAAAACAAGACAAACATTGTTTACGTTTCTGTGTTCTGGTTCCAGCAACTCTGAAATGAATTAATTTATGTTTCAGGTCGAGGAGGTAATGCTTTAATGTTCATTTTTCATCAATTCTTCAAATCATGTTCTTGTCAATGGATTGTCTGTCTGATACAAATCTGTACCTGCTCATAGCTGATTCCATTTTTTGTTTTATTTGAATTAAAGAAAAATTACACATGTGCATTGCATTAAATTAACTTAATTGAAGATAAATTTAATGAATAATATTAATAGTGATTCTTGCCTGGCCACACACTATTTATTGGTTGACTTACTGCATGAGTAAGACATTTGATGTCAATTGCAAAAATCATTGCCCTAGTTTTTATGATATGATTGGCCACAAAAGAAAGTAGCTGTGATCTCAGTGTTTGTGTTTTTACATCGTTTGATGTCTGAGCAGCCTTGTCGTTTGCCAGGTAACCTCTTGTGCCCTCTTCTGATTGGCTGGGAGAGATAGGTGTTGACTGGTAGACGGGTTGAGGGCTGATAAGAATGCAGACATGCGTGAAATCCGATTGGACGATAACTGCTGCTCACCTGGGGGAAGTGGCCTATCAGATTCCTCCATCTCAATCACGGCAATGATAAAGATGTCAAATCGGCTTCAACCTGACTTATCGACGTGCCATATCACCCTGCATATAACAAGAGAGACACGGTTGATAAAAAATAATAATATTTTTCCTGTCGCTGTGTGAACTTGTTACAGGGTGGATTTTAAAAGCCTGGTGATTTATGTCTCGGTCAGCTCGTGCAGAGCGCTGCTGGGAAATGTGAGAGACATTAAGAGAGAGGAAAAGAGAGACCCTGAATATGAGCAAGAGGGGGGCAGTTTCCTAACTGGAGCTGTATAAAATATAGCGCTGTAAAATTATGACATATCATAATTGTTCATTCCCAAGACGTCTGAAGACCTGATTATTAAGTTTGACTTTTAGAGTGTACATTAAAATACTTATTGAATGTGGTAATATAATAATAACGTTCAGCTGTAGGTTTCAAGTACTTGACCCCTGCGGTTCCCAAAAGGTTGTCGATTTTCTCAAATGCTCCTGTTACAGTCAACAAATCTGTTTACACAGCAGAATAACTTGTGCACATCTTGTTGATTATAATGGGAACATTCTGGTTTTGTTGTCATTGGCAACCAACAGAATCATTATCACTATAGTTGTCAGTAGACCATAAAAGGTTATTGAGTTTGACTTAGCCTAATCAAAAAAGGTCTCCTCAATGTTTGTGCACGCTAGATTTGGTGTCTATGGCAGGTCAGCTGTATTTCAGAGCAGATGTGGAGCTTTTTAGCCTGGTCAGAAAGGTCCAGGTCTGGAGCAGCGTGGTCACGGGAGTGCTGAAACCAAACCCAGATGGATTGTTCAGGGAGCGTTAGTCTGCATTGTTTCATTGTGTTGATATTGGCGCTTAACCTTTGTCAACAAACTGATTTCAGAAACGCTAGTCAGGAGAATGTTGATGGTGTGGATCAGAAGCTGGCCTTCTTGTAGCTCTTTCTTGGATCTCTGATTGGATTGTTGCGATTCGGTGATTGCTAAGAAATGACGTGTGGTGAAATGAAGTCATCAGTCTGAGAGCTTTGGGAGGCAAGAATAGCAGAACAACCCTGTCACCAAGGACTCGTCACCAATCCTTCTCCAGTCCACAGCTTCAAAAAGCGTCCACAGATGTGGAGATACAATGTGACTTGGTAGATCACGGTGGTTCTGTCAGCACGTGGAAAGGAAACTTTCCTCTGGACGCCCAATGTGGTCCTTTGTAGTTCTTTGCCCAGGATTTCTTGGAACCCTAAAATCTATTCAAACCAGTAATTGGAGTCTGTTGCCATTATAAATGTTCATTCTCAGTTTTTAAGGGCGTTGTAATGTTCTGTAACTTGGGTGCGAATGAGTGTCTGCTTTACAGGCAGTTTGTTTGTAACCCCGGCTACATGCACTTTTGAGTCTCCTTGAGGGAGTCCAATGAGAATGTGCTAATCCTGCTGCCTAAGAGAAAAAGAGAGAGAGACATTGATGAAGAAAGAGAGTGAATGGAGAGTGAGTGGATTGTACACAGTCAGTGAAAAGTCGTGTGGTTGAGCTCCCAGCAGCAGTTCATGAAAAAGCTCCCATGTGGGACCAAAGTGAGTAGGAATAAACTAACGAGAATAGCAAAGACTGCTTGACCTCCAAATATAGACATTGTAACTGCTTCCTCAGCCAATCAGAGAACAGCAGATATGTTACAATGAAACAGTGGCAAGCAAATAAATGAAAGAGGTTTAGGATTGTGTGTATTGGTGTGCAATATTTGTGCCCAGGCCTGGAGGTCAGATTTTCTTCCTGCTCTGCCATCAGTCAGACAAACACACTTTTTTCACTTATGACAATAGGATTATTATGCTGTTTTTTTCTGTATTACAGTAACAAACAAACATGTCGCTTTCAACAGTTTTATTCGTATACTCTTTTATTAGTTCTCCAGGACTGCTTTAAAATCCATTGAAGCTTAAGCTCTTAAATTTGGCAGAATGTTTCTACTCTCAGTTGGGGTTGATTTGTAGTGCCCCTCAGGTAGATTAAAAATTACAACGTTCATGTAAACTGCTATTGAATGTCTGGGATTGATGCCATTTTGTGCTGTTGTAAAACCAGATGAGTCAGAAAATGAGGCACGAAATGAGAACCGTGGCAGAAACAGGCACAACCAGGAGATCCATCTGCAGTTGTTATTAATCGCTTAACAATCCTGTTCTTTCAAAAAGTTTATATTAACGAGACTGTTGCCTTTGTTTTTGTGTGTTTATCCACCATCAAAGATGACAGAGTCCGACTTCCTGTCAATGAAAATTTAATTTGTGTTCTCTAATTACCGCAAAAATAAATCTGAAATCTATCACCACGTGAGATCATTTCCTGTTTGCATATGGCAATTCCATTTCTATGGTATTTGCCTGTGGATGTTTTTGTGTCTCTCATCATCTTTATTTTATTTACATGAAAGTTAAAACCCAACAATTGATGGTGTTTAGTTTGGTCTTAGTTTGGAGATATTGTTATACAAATGCTTAAATCCTTTCAAATGGAACAGTTCAATCAAATGGAAAATTCTAACATCATTGACTTACCATCATGTTGTTCCAAATCAAAATTACTTTCTTTTGTGGTACACGCAAGAAGATTTATATGCTGCTTTATCTCATACAATGAAATCACATTGTGACCAAGAACAATATAAATAACGTGTGTGTGTGTTTTCTCAGGCTACACACAGCCCAGAGAGCCATAAAACAGACTCAGGTGACAGTTCAGAAGATCGGAAAAGAAATCGAAGAGAAACTGAGGACAACGGCGTCCTGCACAGAAAAGGTGAGACCCCAACAGTTTGAAATGATGGGACTGGCAGATCCGTTCATCCGTTCTTGTTCTTATATATGATGTAATTCTTA
>JAZGTK010016596.1:0-12650 GCA_036877625.1 Ambastaia sidthimunki
TCTGTAGAAAGCCTTCACATTACTCTGCAAAAATAGAGGATAGAAAATAACTCAGCTAGTTGTAATCCAGTGACAATGCAATGACAAATCATATGTTTTGCATATTTTGCGTATAAGACAATATAGTATAAATATAGTTGAAAGCAGAGATGCAGAGCCAGAACAACAAAAACAGCAGGAACAGACTGTACGTGAAAAACAGAAATTTCAGAAGTACAGGCGAGATTGAAATATGAACAGAAGTTTAGATGAGAACAAACACAGAATGAACAAAAAAATCTAATTCAAGAGTAAGAAAGTTTAGTACATCTTTTAACCCATGTAAGTAGTCAAAATTGTGAAAACATAATACAAAACTTTACGCATCACACTGGTTTTAAACCCACATCCTGAAAGTTTCTGGGCTCACAGAGATCAGAGAAGTCGGTTGATGCACGTTTGAAGCTGCCAAGGAGAGCTTTCGAGGCAAGAATGAGCACACAAAAGCATTACTTAGCATGTAAATGGTAAACTAACTTAGCTACAACCTGCACCAGATTAGGTGGTCTGATTACTATTAAGGACCACCACTACAATTGGGTCAAATTTCTTTTCCTTCATACAGTTCATAGGGCTGATACACACTCCCATGGGAGAAGATAAAACAATAATAATTACAATAGCGGCTACAGCCCTATTAATGTATCTTATGTGAACGTAACATAAGGACCCCTCAGATAAAAGTGGGCGGAGCTTTGACACCTCATAGGAACGTTTATAAACGGAACTGAGAAGAGGTTGCGGTTGCGGGTCTTTCAAGTGTTGCATGGGGGGGCTCATAAATGTGAGAAGCCCAGTGCAGAGTCCACACGTTGAGGCACTAATAAGCATAGCACTTATAAATACAGCATATACTCACAATATCTGGAATGACAATAATACAAACTGTAATTTTTACTCACTTAAATGTGTTTCTGCGACTTTAATCCACCTTTGTCCAAGAACGGTCAATGACGAATTTAAAGACAGTTAATTTAATAAAATATGATATTAGTTTGCTGGACTTTGTTTATGGAGGATTATTGTAAACACAAGCTATGCTTGCTTACAAGTGTCGATGTTTCTGCATGAACCGTATTTTATGGCATGCATTTTTTTCTTCAGGTATTATAGTGACTTATACGTAGTTTATTTTTAAAGAAATATATTTGCTGGTGTTTTATTTTACGTTGTATTTACTAAGTTAAGTTAGCAAGTAAACCTGCCACAGTCTGACACAACAGCTGCTTCCTCCCGCTAACGCTTCGAAGCTGTGGAAGAGTTCATTATCGGACAGGGGTGGACCAAATGATAGTTATCTTTACACATGTATAAAAGTTTACGTATGTATTACATAAAACATATATATACTCTCCGATGTATATGTTGTTTAAAGTAGTAAGCGTTTCTCTCATTCATTCATTCATTTTATTATTTTTTACTGTTGTTAAAAAAGCTTAACCTCCCCTATAAAAAAGGTTAGGGACATGAATGCGACGTGCTCACGTCATAGTCGGAAAAGTACGTACGTACGTATGTCATACAGTCACGTCAGTTCGCTTTATATTCCACGTTTTAGTAGCTAATAAAATGCCTTTATCGTTCAAATGTAATTGTCAAGTATATGTATATTTTTATATAGTATGCCAGGTTGTTAATATCTTAAAAGCCATAATGTTTGTATAAGTATATACTGTAAGTGGTTGGAAAAGGCTCCATTTACAAGAATGTAGAAGAATTTAGATCGATCCCACACACTGAGGTTAATCTATGACTTTCTTCAAGTGCTCCCCTACTGAAATAAACAAAAACCACAAATACACTATATACAGTATATAAATACACCAAATACTTCTTTGCTTTCCTGTTGAACATTATATAAAATCTTGCACTGACCATCATTATTGTTTTTCTGTTTATTGTCACTGTGTACTAATATGCCAATGAGTGTTTCCTAAAACATGGTACTTATTGCCCACAATGCAATGTGCAATTTTGTTTTTCTCATTCTCTGTAACTTATTAATATAGTTACCTCAGGTATTGTTAATATAGTTACACCATTGCTTGTCTGTGTTTGACTTACAACCCCATACAGAGAACTCTCAGTCTAATGTGGGCCTATTTTAGGTTAAATAAGGTTAATCTATTTTATGGTTAAAAAAAATACTTTTGTAAGTCAAGAAAGTACATTAATGTTAAACAACATTGTTGTTTTTACAAAATATAATATACAAATGCAAAAGTCCTTTTAAAAATAAAACAAACATACACAAAAAAGTCAAAAAGTCACACCCACATGAAATCAACTATAAAGACATTTTCGAAGAAAGATAACTCTTCATTTCACAACCGAACAGAATGTTTGTAGACCAAAAGTAAAAAATGAATAGAAATTACACTTGTAAAGTGTATTGCACTCGAAAGTAAACAAACTCTATATTTCCATATTTGCTGTGAAAAGCCGCTCCGGAATGCTGTAAAAACAGGATGAGAATGGCACAGCTGACAGCTTCTTCCAGGACCTCAAAAAATGTTTGTCTTTATTGGATCCTGTTTTCCAAAATATCACTTTATGTTAAAATCAGTCTGGAAGAACAACAACATAATCCCCGGAGCTGTCCACATCTAAAAAGAAAAAAGCAAATCAACTGTTAATTCAAAACTCTAATTGGCTGATTCTGTTTTAAGCACTGATTCTGAATCCGTCACATTACATCAGTTTATTGATGGGCAGTAAAACACTCACTTTCATAGTCATTGTCCTCATTGGTCACAAGTGGTTCTGGCCGTCGTACAGGTTGTTCTTCGAGCGTCTTTATTTTCACACCCTGTCGCAGTCGTGTCGCTAACCCCTGATTTCTCTGTTTATAATGACGAACGAGATCCTTCATCGACTGGAAAAATTTCTCCTCCGTTCCTGCACTGGTCTGGTGAAAGAAAACGTGTGATTTCAGTGTGACTTTACTGGCATATTTATTCACTCATCCGTTATTTGGTGGTAAACGCAATCAGATTAGATTACTGTAGTAAATCAGAAAAAAACAGATTCAATTTAATATTACAGTATGACCAAATGTTTTTACCAGGTTCTAAAATTACAAAAAAGATAAAAGAATGCTTTGACCCTCAAAGTCCCTTTAAGAAAGTCTGTGCACTCCATCTTTGCAAGACTTCCAGGCAAGACTTTGGCTGGAGTCTTTGCCTTTGCAAGACTTCTAAATTCGCTGGCTTTTTCCAACCAGCTATTAACTTAAATTAATTCAGTTTCTTAAGCTCAAATTGCTTTAAAACACATTTTTTTCAGATCGTTTCAGGTACTGCACATGCGCAAATATTGTCAAGCCCCGTGCAATATTCTGTATGAAGCCCCTCCCCCAGAGAATGTTTTGGCAGCTGACGATTGGTCCTTTCTACCAGTAGGTGGGACTTCTTGCAGTTCTGCCTTAACATGAATTACAGCCCTGGTCAGCGTTAATGTTACAGCCTGGTTTAAACTTAGTTTAGTTTGCACGCTTATAGAAAAGCGGTATAAATCTATCGCACCTGTAGAGTGAATTGTCCAGTGTGGGATTGTAGGATCCTGTACGTATAGACCACTTTCTGTTTGCTGTAAAAAAAGAAAAATTGTTAAAATAAAAAAAAAAGTTACAAAATAGTTCTGTCAACAAAAAGTGAAAACAAAACCAATCATTAAATGCAAATTCATAAAACGTGGATCACATAAATCAAACATGTTATTGCTGAGATAAAAATACTGTTAGGGCTTTGAAAGAAAGGTATCTGTCTACAAAGTGTTAAACGATAACTCACATTTTAAAGTGTTCGCCAAGATATAATGGAAATGTATTGTTGATGGTGATGCTTTTTCTAATGAGCCGAACGTCATGAGTTTTTCAAGGTAACAACCAATGCAAGGGTCGGTAGTTTCTCTTTATATTCTTGGCAGTACATTGCTGTGTGTTTTTATCCTCTCTGCTAGGTAATGCGAAGTTCAGAATAACAGGAAATGTTAGATACAGGTCCCTCTGTTATACACACTATGTTTTAAGATTTAATAACACAGCTGAAGGTAAATGATGATCTGATCTAAAAGAAATGGGGCAGCAAAAATGTATCTATGCGGAATCAATTTCTATAATTGTACTATGCATTATGTACATATTTGCAGATATATGTGATTTGTCGTATACATGTCTATGTTCTGATGTATTCCCTACATCTATATGCTGCACTGTAAAGTCTATACTGTTCTTTGGACTGCATGGTATGTAATGTAAGTAAATCTTGAGAACTTCTGTATTTATCTTGACAATTCTACCTCCCCTTGCACACTGTTTATTTTTAAATAGTTATTTAAACACGCACACTATCAGTTTTACTGCTGATTTCCCGTTTTGGACTTTCCCGTTTATCTGCATCTACTGATGGCTGTAATAGAACTAAATTTATCGCCACGTTTTTAACCACCAATTTTTTGTCAGTATTTAACACATTTAACAATGATATAATCAAATAACTACAAAACAAGTAATGAAGACTTAATTTATTTAATCTATACAAATATACATATACAGAAACAACCATATAGACTCTGGTGATCTTATGGGAATATATATATGTATAGTCTATATGATTATAGATATATCGCTACATTTCTGACATTTGTCAAAATTGAGTTATTCACATATTCTTACTCCAATATAACTTATTGACACTATCAAAGGTCTTTTATTTTTTTAATGCATTTTGGGTGTTTAATTTGAAAAACAAAAAAGTTCAGTTTTGGTATTTACAATGGAATGCAAAAACTTTAAACCTCAATATCTCAAAACTGGTCAAAATGCAGATAGAACCGTATAATTCTAAGGTAGCATATGTAAATTGTAATAAAATATTGTGTCAGCATCAGATGGTGCTGATGGGAAACAGGAAATGAAACACATTTAGTGAGAAAATGGAAGAAAAAGAAAGTCTTAAAGGAAACAAGAGACATTTTATAGACTCTAATTCATCATATACTTAAAATTGTGAAAGTATAACAAATATACTCACTACACACACAGGCAGAGAGCTCCGTGTATGCTCTCGCTGTCACGGATGAGATATGCCCCGTTCTTTCCTTTCTTACACAGTAACTCCTCGCATCTCTGTTTGCTTATGGGCCCGTGATACGCGTGGTGGTCCATGTTTCACATGGCACGAACGGGGAACGTGTTATCACTGCAGGCAGCTGCAGTTCAAGCCCACAGTTAACACTGAACAGCCTCTGTTGTTTCTGTAATTAATCTTCCTATATGCCCACACTCAGAAATTGTGACACATCACATTGACTAGTTTTTCCACCTTTAGACAAGCTCGTCGGATATGCACCAACTAATTATATACACCGGAAGTGGCTGAGTGTCTTGTGGTCTGCTGATGGTCAAAGGAAACGTAAATGTTCAACGTGTTGTTTTATTCTGTTGTGAGTTTGCAAGCTTGCATTAAGTCGAAATTTAACACGATACGAGTTGCATTCAGTTAAATCGTAATTAATTCCTTGGAAATATTTTTTTATGATAGTTACATTATATTCACGTATTGAATTCAATTGCATTCACTAACTGAAAGCGTTGTGCGCATTATGTTGTGTGCATAGCAACGATGCAGTTTAAAGTGTGTGGCATGCAAATTTCCACCCTAAATACAATAATGCATGGTGAAAAGCAATACAGAAATAAAACAGTGTGTGTTCATTCAATGTCCTAATGTCCCCGAGAAAGAAATAGTCTCTGACTGTCCGGTCTTTAATGTTGCAATAGCGCTTTCCTAATGGGAACAGTGTGTGCCCATCATAAGCCATAAGTGAAGGCACTAAATCTTCATGCTTTTCTAACGTGGCAGTACTGGAGGTGTCCCATCTGTTACCTGTCTGATGCAGAGGGCGGGGATAATCACCCCGGCCGAGGCATTTTAAACTCCCGTTGGAAAGCAGGCAGGAGGATAAGGGCTGTAATTTCGGATTAAGAAGATTAACTTAGAAGTAGAGAGGAGTCTACAGACTGTTAGTCGACATGTTGCAAGAGTGATTAAAGCGTCGTTATGTTGACTCGGTCAGGGTCGGTGTTGAATTGGCGGCGTGCATTTCAACGCTGAAAAGCAGCGACATGAAGACGCGACCCACCGGCAACACCTCCAACGCGGATTGGATGGGCGCACTGTGCCCTGCGCTCACATCAATGCCTCTGAAGCACCTGGCTGTACCTGGTGAGAGTCTTCTTGAGTACTAGTATTCATTTAGTAATACTAGTTCACCGTGGTTTTCCTAAGCAGGACATGTTTCTGGAATAGCGTCTCTGGAACAGCATTGCAGCAATCAGATTGTGGAATTAGGTGCTGGGTTAATGTTATGGTTAGGCTTTGGCTGGTTAAAGGTTGCTACATGGTTCTTATCAACCCATCCTTTTGCTATGATTTGAATGGTAGGTTGGTTATGATTTGGGTAATGGGTAGAGTTTAGTTTAGAAGTGCTGGAAAGGTTTTGTACGCTTTCCTTCTTATAATAATAATAATAATAATGTTCTATAATGATAATAATGACATCAGTGCGACACTAGGTGGCGCTATAATACGGGACTTTGCGTTTTCAATGATTACTGTTGAACCGCATAATCTGGTATAAAAAATCAGATTCCTTTCTTACGATTCCTGGTATCAAACTCTAAAAAAAATGTTTTATTTCCACCTGTAAAATCTTCCCACCTGTTGGATTTTTCTGAAAAGTTGTTGAAGTTTGATGGTAGACTGTTGGTCCACTTGACACAGACATTTTGCAAGTATGATCTAGAGACACGACCAAAAACGCATCAATTTTATGGCAAGCATGCCGAAATAATTTCGTTAATTAAAAATTATGTTGTGTATTTTGTTTGTGGTTTTTAAACTTTGTTTCTTAAAATCAAACACGAATGTCTTACAATGGCTCACAATTTATATTTGACCACAGGCAACATTTTATATGCAACTGTAAAAAAACATGTTACATGACAAAGAAACAAACTTGGTACTGCTTTGTGTTTTAGGGTCTCATGATTCGTTCAGCTTCTGGGTGGATGAGCAAGCTCCAGTTGGTCCAGACCAAAAGGCTTATGTGAAACACCTGGCTGCAATATTTCGTTTTCTGGCCAAGAAGGTGATGAAGAAGTGGTCAATGACCCAGAACCTCACCTTCAGGGAACAGCTGGAGGGGGGGATCAGATATTTTGACCTACGTGTATCTTCCAAACCTGGAGAACCAGGCCATGAGATATACTTTATCCATGGTCTGTTTGGACACAAAGTGCGTGACGGCCTGTGTGACATTAACAATTTTCTGAACAAACACAGGAAAGAGGTTGTTTTTCTGGACTTTAATCACCATTATGCGATGAGTGAAGATCATCATTACTACTTAATTAACATGCTGAAGGACGTGTTTGGCCATAAGCTCTGCAAGATGGACGTGGTGGAGGACATCACTTTGAATTACCTGTGGGAGAACAGATACCAGGTGAGGTGAGGTGTCTTGTTGTGTGGACCTCACAAGTGCCTGATGAGAACGTTATAGAATTCTATAAAGTTTAAAACTGCAATTTGTAACTTTTGCCTCTCTACCGCCACCTCTGTTTGAAACATAAAGTGCAGGTTACTTAGAGTTATTTTTCTAACATAGGACAAGTATAAATTCTAAACAACTGCTGCAAACACAAGCTACAAACATCACCGTCCTCAAAAATAACACACCATCACAAAAACATCATAGTCAGCGCCTGGATATCCAATTTGAATGTTCTAGGAACGTTCAAAACATCCAGTTTTTTAGACATTGTATTAACATTGTTGCTTTGTAATGAGAACATTATTCAAATATTTTTTTAAATCCTGTGAACTTTCTTAAACAGTCCACTAACAAATTAAGAATAATGTTTTTGATATAATGTTAAAAAAAAGTTCTACTAACGTTACTGCAAATGTTTTTAGAAGCAGAAGCAAGACCTAATGATCGTCTTTTTTTTACACTTTGTTTGCACGTCGTATTAAAATGCAGAAGTATTAGATAAACACAGATAAACACACATTCTAGTTAATCTGAGAAATATGACACTGATATGCAGTTTGACATTTGGCTTTTAGCATCACAGTTGTTGACCAAGCAATAATGTTAATATAATGTCTAAAAACTGGACGTTTTAAACTTTTCAAGAACATTCAAAATACTATTTTTAACGTTTTTGTTACTTACTGGAAATGTTAGAAAAACATTCTTGCAACCTAAAATTCTAGGAACATTCAACATGTCCAGTTTTGAAGTGTGAACATGATTTGAGGTTTGAAGTGTCAAGCATGTTTGCCGGATGAGTCAAAGAAAAAAAAAACAGGGTTTTCTGCAGAATTTTTTTTAGTTTGTTACTTTCGGTTGTGATTTCACAGGTGCTAGTGTTCTACCACCATCCATCCGCTGAGAGTTGCCCTCTGATGTGGCCTGGCAGTAAAATTCCTGCCCCCTGGGCCAACACCACAGACACCAGCAAGCTCATCCAGTTCCTGGAGACCACTCTGGGTGAAAGAGCTAAATACGGAAGCTTCCACGTGTCTCAGGCTATTCTAACCCCTCGTGTCAAGACCATAGCCAGGGGCCTGGTGCAAGGCCTGCGGAACTACCTTGTGGAGAAGTGAGTGTTTGTGTAGATCTGTATTTTTCTCTACAAATTATGTTGTTTGGAAGTTGTGACAAATCATGATTTATAGACCTGATGCTGCATGACCTGATGTTCCAATAATCCTGTCAGAATGCTTTTCAAATAAACCACTAGGAGGCAGCATGCTCTGTGTTTAGAAGGTTCTCAACTTGGTCCCAAAGGCCCTTTCATATTTGGCAGAGGTTCCTCTAATGATAAAAACAAGGCAGTCTGGATCCACGTGCAAGAAGAGTTTAATTAAATCCAAAAACCACAAAAATGTGGAGAACAGAAAACAAAAATGGTAGCATAAATGTACAACCTGAGTGGTCTTCTAAAATGATATGAAAAACAACCCAGTTTATAGCTCTCCTGTGTACGCTAATGAGACCAGCGAACTTTCGAGGCTCACGGTTCAAGCATAAGTAAAGGTACTTTACCGTGAGCCTCGAAAGTGCACATGAGGTATTTTTGTCATCACATAAACATGCATGGCTTAGTGAGGAAGTGAAAACGAGCTTTTTTATTAACCTTAAATGAGAAGATAGAAATATAAAGTGTTTAAAATGACGTAGATGTAACGTCATTCTGTTTACCATGCATACAGATAATTGACATTACACAGAATAGTATGCATACTTGTCGAAAGTAGTATGCTAGTCTGAATAAGTGTGTTTGGTAGAAGGCCTCTGGCTCTTTACATTAAGAGCGAATATAGTGGCATATATTTTGACTGACACACAAGTATGGAACCATGCTCTGGTTTCAAACGGACATCCTACCAAGACGGCCGTCTCAGAGGAAACCGTTTAAATCTGCTTGAGTGTGGAAGTGGGATTGTTTATTATTCCAGGCCAAACACAGTCTCAGCATCTCGCTTCCTGGTTTTGTCCTGGTTTGGGCCTCTGTTGTGAATGACTGTGGAGTTTATTTCAGTCAGAGCTGATCATGCTGACCTGAAATAGATGCAGTGACTGCAAATAATTTAACAGCTCCCTGTTGATGTGGGAAGTTTAATTTTGTCACTCATTTGTATTAATGCAAGTGGCAGATGCTTTTATTTAAAGCTTGCGTTCATCAGCAATTGCATCTAACCCAGGACCATGGGGGTGGGGTTTTACATTTTTACCTTGTACAGTAAGGAGTGAGTGGGATTGAGACTGGTTGCAGGCCGGACTCAATCTTTCATCACCCACATGAGCTTCACGGCTTAATGTGTCAATGTCATCCTAGCTAACAATTTTAGCTTGCAAAAATGTTTCCCTAACATTAACATTAAGTAACAAAATTGTTTTTATTTTGTTTAATTTTTTTTAAAACGTTTCACCAACAACTTAACCTTTTTTTATATGGCATATAACATTATAAAAAGTTCTAACATTAAGCGTTAAGAACATTTTTGATGATGTTTAGATGATGTTAAATAACCTTCTGAGAATGTTCTCTGTTAGCTAGAACGTTCACACCATGTAGCACGGCTGTTATTTCTGCTAGCAGATAATGATCTTCTTCTGTCACAGGAACCTTCCAGCCATAATGACGTGGGTGGAGTCACAAAGGCCCGGTGTGAACGGCGTTAATATCATCACTTCAGACTTTGTAGAGCTTGTGGACTTTGCAAACACTGTCATTAGACTGAATAACCTCCTTCTTTAGGATCGTTCCAGCAGCTGACCTGTCCAGTGACCTCCAAGCCCTCGTCCTATTGGATCAACTGAAGATGTGATGACCATCAAGACACAGAATCACCTGGGGTCACAGCATCATGGAATATATAACCCATCAAGACAAATACCTGTAATATTTAAGGTGACTGATACCACATGGACTCTGTGGTCCATGTATGTTGGTTTGTATTTAATTCAAAGAGCCTTTAGTGCCATCAAACTGACACCTACTGTATGAGCTGCTAATATCACTGGAAATCTGAATTTATAGGTGTTCTGTTTTGTTCTCTATCACCATAGTCTGCATTTATGTGTGTGTGTGTGTGTGTGTGTGTGTGTGTGTGTGTGTGTGTGTGTGTTTATTTATGGCTATTTATTACATTTTAGATTACATTTTAATAACATTAAAAGTTTATTCGGTCTTATGGATTATGGAATGTGTCATACGGTTATCACTAGATAAGCATGTTCACAGTTCGAAAACAAACATGGTCATCTTCTTTTGTTATCTTAAGGAATGGAAAACCTGGAAATATCTGGAAAATATCTGGAAGTGTGTTTTGGAGGCCTAGGAAATTCATGGAAATCATCTATTTAAGTTTTTTTTTTCAAGTAATTGGTCAAATCAGTTTACTATTCTGTCTTAAAACGTTTTTTAAAAGTCTGCAGTAAACACAACTGACTGAAAAATCATAAATATTAATTGTTTGAAAAGGGAAGACTGTTGTATCACATTTTTAAAAAAAAGAAACTTGCCTATATGATGTGTGATCTCTGTACTGGGTTAACAATGGCTTATGTCTACCTTATGTGACCCCACAGTTTCTGCTCTTTCTTATTGTTTTCTTGATGTGAAAGATGGACCACAGTGACTATAGGAACTTCTGACAGCTGCTACAGATTGGTAAACAGTTCCTCTGTTTTGTATTTTATTTCCTGTCTGAACTTTTGTTCTGATCACTGTAAATTACAGGCAGTACAACAGTACCATGTATGTTTAAATGTATTAAATATTTACAATTCATATATACATGCAAAAAAAGTCACAGAAATAGCCTTAATTTCATATTTGTTGTGCAAAATATAATTTCATATTTGAATTTTAATATTGGACATGGTCTTCACAGGTTTTAAGACATTTACCTGAAACGACTATTAAAAGTTAGAAATTGTACAATTGTGTTTTGAATTAGAGTCATGTTGGAAAAAACATACAATAAAGATTAAAGATTTAACCTACACAGCTGCTCTGTCTCTCTCTCTCTGGCTTTAAAATCGCATTTTACTTTTGCATCCTCCACTGTTATCACAAAGCAAATTTTCACTTTCACTTTTTTGTTTTTAAATGCATTTTTTAACAGCATTAGTGGTGGGGTTTTGAACCAGAAGACATATAGATCATTTTTACATTCCAGAAATAAACTTTCTGTTCATTTCTAAGTAAATCTAATACATAATTCGAACCTGCAGACCTAGTCTTCAAAACAACATTTGCTTCAAGATTTTGAGAAGCCCAGCTACACATTTTAATAATGGTTCTTTCTTTTCATGAATATGTGCACCCGTGGGTTTTTTAAGACCCTAATAACAAAATCTCTTCTCTCACACCCCTGAACTCTCCGTTCTGCACGCCCACCCTTTTCTGTCATTGTGTGTTCAGAAGAAAGAATGTTAGACGTTGTCTGTTCAAGTCACCAGCAATGCAGTAACTTACTGTATATAAAGGGACACTCACTGCACTGTAATTACAGCCCACTGTGGCTATGTGGTTATGGACTGCTTTAGTTTACATCCAGTGTTTTCTCTAACTTGTCAATGCTCGTAGCTTCTGCCTTTGTTTGAGGGTCCTGCTGGGTTCTCCTGGTCTTCAAGGAGAGCAGAGGCTGTGGGGACGGCCTGACCTGCTCAACAAGCCGGTGGTTCCAGACTGCCAGACTATGACCCTGATTCCAGACTATGTCAATATGATATGCTTTGCATGGTGTGGCATCCTAGTTTCTTTGTTAGTATATAAATTATTTTCCTTATCTTTGTAAAACAGCATCTACACATGTGTTTAAAACCTACATGCGTGCAAAAAACCAATAGTCCCACAAACCTATTGTTTATACAGTCAGTTTTTTGTGAATGGCAATATATGCATTTGTGTTCCTCTGAGATGAAGTAAATTGTGTTGATGAGCGTGGACTGCAGCATCCTGTTTACTGAAAGACCTCAACCACACCTCTAATCAAAAACTGCATGCAGCCTGCAACAGTGGTGAAAGT
>JAZGTK010016597.1:0-12650 GCA_036877625.1 Ambastaia sidthimunki
CATACCTCAAAGTAATATCTTTATTTTTTATAACTTGAACCTCCAATTTGTAACTTTTGCCTCTGTATTGCCATCTCTGTTTAAAACATAAAATTGCAAGATGCTTGCAAAGTTATTTTCTTAACATGGATGGCAAGTTAAAATTCTGCTGTAAGAAGCTACAAATTCTTCACCATCCCCAGCAACCACATGCGATTTAGTAGCCAGATCTCCTGTCTGTTTACATACATGATGTAACTGATGTAACTTTGTAGAACTGACCTCCTACAAAATCTGATCTGACAGCTTAAATTATAAAGCATTACTATAAATGTACCATTTTGAATCAGGTTAGGACACCGTTTTAAACACTTTGCTTTTGGATAACAGTTTAACATTTTTAAAAACTTTTTATTTGTAGTAGTGTGTAGTTTGTTGTCTTTCCTGTAGGAAAAGGTGTCCATGCATCCTGACCTCAGCCTGGACTGGGAGGAGGAAATGGCCACTGCCCGCCCTCACGATTGCGTGCCCGTTCCTGCTCACCATCCCCTGTATGTCCTCTACACCTCCGGAACTACAGGAACTCCAAAGGTGAATGTTTATGATACTGTAATACATAAAACACGCAGCTCAGGAAACATATGAGATTGTTTACTGTGCTGTAAATCCATGCTGTCAGGGTTTGTCTGTTATATGTTATGGTGTTAGGAGACCATGAGGCATAAATCTTTTGCATGAGGTTGTAGAATATAGCTTTGCTCTTGTCTGTTGCTCTGTAGCTTACAGTAGTAGTACCAAGTGCCAGTATGTATTACAATTTGTTTTGGACTTATATATAGTGGACTTATAGTGATCACTATATCATCACTATATCTGTGTACAGTTACGTGGTGCTTTTGTAAGCCTTATATTAAGCAGAATTTATTCCTGTGGATCAAATTGCAAAATATGGTGTTAGCAACACCAGGGTCATGGGTTTAATTCCCAGTAAATGCATGAAATGATAAAATGTATACCCAGAATGCATTGCAATTCACTTTGGAATCAAATGTCTGCATATATATGTCATAATGTCTAGTTTCTCTTATGCAGCATTCACTATTAATATATTTAATGTTGTTAACTGAATCTCCGTCGTCATTTCAGTCCTATGAGACAAAAAGTGATTTTCCTCAATAATGAATAATGGCACTGACTCACTTATAATACTGAGACACTTTAATAGCCATTGAAAATAAGGTAAAAGAGGAGAATTATTATTTAGGCCCATCACACCTGACTAAAAGAGACAATTGCTGAGTTTACATCATGTTAGAATGACGTAATTACAAGATGTCTCTTGTAGGAGTAAAAGTGAAATGTTTTGTCAAATTATCATGAGCGGTTCTCATACTGGATCATTTTCACTCATTATTGAAGATTTTGGCATTATTTACTGTTTCAGTGTCGCTTAAAACCTCTATAGTGTTATTTTTAGATGGACATAAAAGAAAAAAAGATAAATAACTGTTTTGCAGCTTTAGCTGTACAATAGCAGTTTATAGTGACTAGGGCTGTTTAGGTCTTTGAATATGGAAGGAAAGCATCATTAAAAAAGTATCAATAGACTTTTCTAATATTATTAAATTATGTGACTCATGCACTGTGGTCAAAGTCTTTTGAAGGCAGGATTGTCTTTTATAAAGAACAGACAGCAATTTAAGTCACATTCACCAGAAGTGCTGGACGCAGATACAGCCTAGACGCAAGCTTTGGAAGCTTGGAAGATTATCACTAACAACTTAACTGAAGTAAACAACTGAGATTTGTTAAGATAGCGTATGAAGGCTAAGAATATTTGAGTCAACAAAACTATAAGTTTGATCTCACTTGATTGTTCAGCCTAGATAAACATGTGAAATAAATGTTCTCCCAGGTAAAAGCAGTAAAGAGGGCCTGTCAAAACAGGTATTTTGTCTAGCAAAATTATGAGCCAGGGTTCGATGGTTGTGGTCATGGTCAGGTAATGTGGCAAAGTGATTAATAAGAAAATTCAAATATGGCACTTAGTGTCAAATAGGTTGTCATTCAGTGTTTTATTTATTCGCCTCAAATATTTATTCTCATTTGAGGCTTAGATGTTAATGTTGGACCTTGATCACATTCTCTCCAGATTTATGTGCCTGGAGGAAAATTGACATGGTCAGGTTGGTATCAGGAAACTATTTTCTCATGAGGGTCCCCCGTGGATGTACCTGACCTACGTGTAAATGATTTCTTTCCTTATAGGGTGTAGTCAGAGATTCTGGAGGCTATGCCGTGATGTTAAACTGGACTATGGCCAATGTTTACGGCCTGGCTCCTGGTGAGGTAAGTCATGATTTTAACAGCTGTGTGGAAAAAGCTCTTGTCCATGTCTTGTCACACTGTTTAACCTACATGTCTCTTCCTGTCAGGTCTGGTGGGCTGCGTCCGACCTGGGCTGGGTGGTAGGACATTCGTATATCTGCTACGCTCCCCTTTTGCACGGCAACACTTCAGTGCTGTACGAGGTACTACGAGTGTGTGTGTGTTGACAATTGACCTCGGGGTCGGTCCAGCTAACACTCAATTATCTGCCGTTGTGGGTTACTGGCTCCTGATGCTCTAACTGACTCGAGGTCTCTTAAGTCCATATTGTGAAGTTTTACAGCCTATGGTAGTCGTTTTTCTTTGGGATTGAAAGTCAGGAAGAAAAACTCTCTAAATCTCTTTGAGAGCGAACATTATAAATCGCAGACTCCAGCAGTCAATTTCCTGTTGCTTTTCATAAGCTTCTGTACTGGTATAGAGCAGCTCATATTTTTAAACTAGTTCTCCTTGTGGAAATCACAGCTTGAATACTAAAACCTTTTGCATGCGGTGGGTCATGATTTGACTTTTGGGTTTTCTGACAAGGTGAATTTACCAGTGGTGTCTTCTGCTCTGATAGTTGTGTCTCTCTCTCCATGAGAAAGACGCTTGAATTTATTAGTCTGCTATAGTGGAGAATTTGTTAGGGTTGATCTCAGAATATTGATCAATACTGTGTCAATATAAGAAAACACACACTGTACATTGTCATCCAAAACTATTCATTAGCTAAGGCATCACCAAAGCATCATTATTATTATTGGTCATATTTTGGTTTGGCATTACCATTGAGCTCAGATGTACACTGTCTGGCTAAAAAGAATCTAAATTTTAGTCTTAGGATTTAATGATATTAGGACAAGTATAGCTCAAAGCAAGTATAGCTCAAAGTCATGAAACAAAGTCAGGTGCATCAATCCCAATGAAGAAATGCTGCAATAGAAGAAGAGATTGGCACAGCATGGGCCCATTCTACTGAGATTCACCAGAGACCATAACATGTGCAAAAGGTGCAAATATTAGGATTTGAATAAGCAAATAGTCTTTAATTAGATCAGGATTAACAAAGATGTTGTTTCATGAACGTGTCTTGTTAAGCAAAATCACGAAGGTCATTGGATGATTATTGCACCAATTATATTTCATCTGGTAATAATTAGTTTCATTTGGCAATAGTTCAGTTAACCATAACTGAAGCAACATGTAGCTTATTTTTCACCTATAAGGGATAGTTCACCTATACATTTATCCATCATTTACTCACAATAATGTCATTTTAAAACTGCATGACTGACTTTCTGTTGTGAAACAAAAGATATTTTGAGATATGTCCATACAATGGAAGTCAGGTTACCAACATACTTCAAAATATCTTCTTTTGTGTTCCTTCAAAGTTCCTTTGTGTTCCCTCTTTTGTGTCAGGTTGTTGTAAAATGTGTTTCCAAAGAGGAAAATTATTGGCCTGCCTCAAGGAGAAGTGTTATTTTTAATAAATGGGCCCACTGAGTCTTGACTTTAGCCCAATTGAAGGTCTTTAGGATTTGTTGGAGACTTTACAGAGTGGTTTGACTCTCCTGTTGTCAATACAAAATCTTTACCAATGATTAATGCAACTTTAGAGGAAAATAAATGTTGTTACATTGCAAAAGACAAATGCACACCATAATTAATGCTATAGACAGTACAAGTAAGTAATAGAGTACAATCTTTTTTTTGCCCAGGCATTTTATGTTCATTTTGAATTAACATTTTACTGTGCCATCTTTTCATTATTTTTTCATATTAAACCTTTCATTTCAGTTAAACTACATCCTGTATGCAACAAATTATGAAACAGGTGGTTGGTTTCTGGGATTGCCATATTGCCCTGGGTAGTCCCACCCACAGTACAATCTCATTGGTCTACAATCCTGTACCCCACAGGATTGTACCCACTCTCATCCGGACATGTTTTTTTAAAACTTTTTATTAGGTCTGAACATCTAGAAGTCACAATTATTGTGTTAGTTTTCCGTGAACAAAGCTTTATATAAAAAACAAACAGCATATCTTATAACTGTAGATTCGATTGTCCATTTTTTTCTAGTCAGAATACAAATCCAGGCTTCTTCATAGAATCCTCTGTGAGCTGTTTGATTTGTTGCAGCTAATATGTAGTCTTTTGTTTCTCTCTGAGCAGTGTGGCAGAAACATGAATATTTGAACAGCTCAGAGTTACTCGTGCAATCTCTCCGTAACAGTATTTTGTATCTTAGCCGTGCACCCGGCCCATCTGCCACCCAGGCACCTTTCCAAACCACTCTCCATTTCAAACACATCCTTGACTTAATATTCCCTCCCCAGCCACTGCAAGGGCTAATACTGATCCGGCTTGACACCAAGAGATAGAAGTGAGCTATTCTGGAATAAAATGCTTATATAGGCTGTGCTATATTATTTGTATAGTAAATATGTATTATTTTAATGATTATTAATATTTCGATTCATATAAAATTCTATTTTTTATTTTTACGATTTTTAGAACTAGTAGTATGTTATGTCCACTATCCAACATAAAGTTAACCTGGTTTTAAAAATTCATAGCAGGGCTAACACAGTATCAGATTTTAACTACATGGTTAACATGGCAAAAGACTTTGCGTTATTGAAATAAACAATGGTATCAGTTCATCTTTAATTGTATTTATTTAGAGTTTTGTATTTATGCGCCAATAAAACATGTTCAAAATACAAGTTTAAGGAGACAGAAAGAGAATTTGTAGCCATTATGGCTCTTAGGGCGAAATAGTAAATGGGTGCAATAGCGCCACCTACTGTGTTGGAGTGTAAACCAAATCCTGCTGAATTATTCAGAATATTATCATGTATATAATATCAGTATCAGTATCATGTCAATAATCAGGGTTATTAATATAATTCTTGTCAATACCAGTATATTGAGACATCCCTAATTCATAGCTAGTTTTAAATGCCTGTATCTCCCACAAAATGTTTTTTTTATACGACTTCGGAGGTCTTGGCTTCCTGTATGCAACAACTAAAATCATACAACATTGTCCTATTTCATTAATATAATAAAAGCTCATACTTTAAGCTGTAGGATGTAATATTTTATCAAAACAACAATAACAAACAATAACAAAGTTTATTAATCACTACAAATAAACTTTCTAGCCCCTACTGAGTTTAAATAGTTTAATTTAGGCTAAATTTGCAACCCTGACGTTATTTGGCATAGTTACTATGATTGATGTTACAAGAATTTTGTATAACACACAAATCAGGTTTTTAATCCGTTTTTAGATAGTTTTGGTAACGAGGCTGCAAAAATAAAACATAAATTTTATAGAAAATTAAACAGCTCATATAATATTTATATACTATCTCCTGAGCTTGATGTTCAATGTTTTCTGAAGTTTAAAGCCCGTTTTATTGTAAATGGAGTTTCAGGCCCTATTTTTACTCTAATCTTGGAAGTGCTAGTTTTAAGAGTCTTGTTCCACAAGCTCTTTGGCTGCCAATTTGGAATTTTCACTAAAATTTAACAGTGTTTGATAAAGGTTGTGCTCTGTTATTAATGCATTCAAATGGCTGTAAGCAGTGTCTCTTTCCACAGGGCAAACCGGTGGGGACTCCAGACCCCGGGGCATTTTTTCGTGTGATGTCTGAGCATGGCACAGCTTCAGTGTTTACCGCTCCCACTGCTATCAGAGCCATTCGCCAGCAAGACCCTCAAGCGAAACACGGGAGACGGTATCCACTCAGCAGGTCTGTACCCATACACAAACTATTCCAGCAACAATCCAAGTCCCATAACATCTCTTAACCACAACACATCTGTAATTTCTCAGATTTAATCAGAACTTTATCTAGCGAAAGGTTTAGGAGTCATAAGGTTTCTTATTAATATGTATTCCACATTTTAGAGTAAGAGTAAACTATTGTAGCTATAGGAATTATGTTCTTATATAAACAAATGAATAATAAAAAAGGTGTATAAACAAATGAAATGAAAACAAATGAAATGAAAATGAGAATTTGCATGTTCACTTGGGATTTTATCACCCAGTTTCTTGAGGTGTCACCCTGAGGTGGGTTTTATACAGTATACAGTTCTCATTACTCCAGGCTCATTGTTTTGTCCAAGCCGTTCAGTTTAAACATATTTAATGTAATGTTAGTTTTGTAATGTAAGAAATGAATATGATGGCACACAGTGTTTCTGTGTGCCATTAGTATAGTTGTAACATTCTACTAACCAATGGCAGTTTGATTTGACCTGCATTGGGTGAATGAGTGCATTGGGAGAAAGCCATGTGCAGTTACCATGGTGACAGTAATGAATGTAATGAAATACAGTGGTTTAAAGGTTCTATATATCTATTAGGGCTTTGATTAAACTAAAGCACTGTTGTTCGTTTTGTTCCTGAACTCAAATGATATTCTAACTATTAAGTGCCCATTTAAACCCATTAGCGCAACATGGCCATTAATCATATGAAGAAACATCCAGTTATTAGGTGCTTACGGGAGATTTTACCCCTGAATGAAGAACCACATATTGAAATGATTGTAGGGTGGTGTAGGTCTTACTTTCTCTCAGGATAAATGGATGTAAACAGGGTTCAGTATACACTAGACAATTGGTAATTAAAATGTTAATTCTTACGCACAGACGACTGAAAGCCAGTCAGCCAAAGAAGCTAAAATAATTTGTTATAAGGACAAAAATGCACAGTAAAAGAATATAATGAGAAATAGTATTTTATTTTTATTAAATCTGCCAGGCAATAGCATCTCACCAACACTGATGCCTCCATTATAGTAAGAGAAAAAAGACGATAACATCATTACTGTCTGATTATAGCGTAATAGTCACTGTCATGTACTATAAATGCTTGTGTTTTGGCTCCTCATGAATATTGATGCTACCTTAATATGACTTATTTTTTAGCATTAGGTTATGCAAATTCTATGCAAATTGCAATAACAATAATGCATTTTCCACTCGAAAATTTTGGCCATTACTACTACTATTTAAACATGCTACATCTTTGTCTAGCTATCTCAGCAAACATTGTACTGTGTACTTAAAATGATCTTTAATGAATATGTAAGCTGGGTAATGTCACAGTCAAGGACATAAGCATGGGCCAAAATGGAAGGAGGGAGAATTCGGCACGACACAGAAGAGCCATAAAATGCGAGCGTGCCACACACAAGAACAGGCACTGGATTGCGTCTCATGCATCGGGGCTGTAGCTCAGCACTCAGCATGGGTTTAAATGCATGCCAGAGGCCACGGAAGCCACTCAATAGAATTTTCCAGCTCAGGGAGTCTACGGCTATGAAGATCAGCATCGGCCCCCTCGCCAAGATCATAAGGCTGATATTAACCCACACCTGCAGAAGGTCACTAGAGTAGATGGGTGCGCCTGCTGTTGCATTTTTTTACACTTTTGCATAAACACGTTGCATTTTTTTGGAATTTGCATAAATATTGCTGTATATAAATATTTTATTTATTAAGTAAAAGCTCTTGTTAAATTGGCAAACACAGTTTTATTTTTAATTGACATCTTGTGGCAGGTTTGTCTGGAGTAGATTATATCAACCAGAATAATAGACGGGTGTGAAAAAACTAAAAAATAAATTAACAGCCTCTGTTAACATTGTACAGGAGACAAATCCAGTGATTGTTTTATCCTTTATTCTAAAGTGTTTGTTGTATTAACTTCAAAGATTTAAAGTCTGTGTGGCCTTACGTCCAGAAGTTGTGTAAAATCAGCCAATCAAATAAGATCTTGCCAGATCGAGAAAGTACTTCCCAGTTTTGTGTGCAGTGTGCACGCTGATGCATTAGCTAATAGACTGTGACGTGCCTGCTTGCGCTAGATAAATGTGCGCTATTATTAGCATATTGAAATGTGGAAGTGTGAACATAGTGGCCAGGAAAGACCTTTGCTAAACTTGTCAGATCTGCTGAGTCCCACCTGTACTGCATCCCTTCCACATCCACAGCATCAGCACCCATCTCCTAAAGTACATATTTACATAACATGCGACTTTTCGGCTAATAATCTAAATGAATGACTACCAGTAGGAAAATCCTTAGTCTGGAACAACCTTAGAAAATTCAGTGTAACATGTATCTAAGTGAGATTAGCATAAAACGTGGGGTGGTAAGTTGCATGTTGGTGTATTGTGTGTTTTAGCCCACCACAGTTTAGCTTGTTCTAAGGCAGATCACACACACATTTGACCTTGCATTGTTTGACCCATGAGTTGTGCACTCTTTAATGTCCCTCTGTAACAGACACTGAGAATAATGGGTTATGGAGTATATATTATATTTATAAGAAGTCACTACCTTTCCTGTTATTTTCAGCACTTCAAGATTTCTAGGTAACGTGAAAGGACTTTTAAAAAGAGCTTCTTTTCCTTGGGGTTCTGTTTTAGGTCTTTGGCTCAAGTTGGCGTTCAACCAATTTTTGGAAAATGAAAAATGATTGATTTTTTTGAAAATCAGACAGTGGGGCTTAGAACAGCAGAATCCTGAACAGGAGGTGCCAAAAAATCAGATTATAAGACAGAATACAAATGAGCAGCTATATTAGTAACATCTGTATTCGATTAATTACTGGTTTTCAGTATGTTTCATTTTTAATAATGAGGAATATATTTATATCGAGCAATTACATGAAGGTAATATTTTTTATTATGGCAAATATATATACATATTTACACACACACACACACACACACACAGAGCCATTGTGTGTTTATTAAGTCAATTTCTTAGTGGCAAAATAGTTTGATATAAATGAAACAACTATAGGACAGTGGTCGTTTGTGTAAATATTCAAATCATAAAATATTAAAAATGTTAAGATTCTGTCTGGGTCAGGAACCAAGGATAAAATAATATGTGTACACAAAAAGCATTTAAAAAGTAGCATATAAGAAATCATTTAAATTCAAAAAACAAAAGACATGATGCCCATTGAAAGAACACCCAGCTAGAGTATTTACATTAAATAACACAACATTGTAAATTAATAATAATTATAACATTCACATTAACATTGTACATTTATTTGCTTTTAATGCCAATGATTTAAAGACGATTGGTTGAGTCTGTGTTTGAGTCACTTGCTATTGATCGTGTTCATATTAGCATTTCAAATACACCTCGGTGATGAAAAGATGTTTTGACCGTCCTTTGTTGCTCACAGACGTCCCCTTGATAGTACTGCTGTAGTTTACAGCAAGCACACAGTATGTTGACACTATAGACTCCACATGAAAAGATGTTGTGATGTGAACACCAACTGCATGTTTAAATTCAGTGATTGTTTTTGGATCGTGGCTCTTTGGAATTCTTACCTGTGTTCCTGAAAGTTTTTCTGTTCAGTCAGCACTTTGAATTTTTAATGCACCTGTATTTTTGCTTTACACACGTTTCTTTCTTGTGAAGTCCTCAGGGACACGTGAGGACCAGAGACATTCTCAGCATTGTTTTCGTTCTCTGTAGGTTGAGGAGCTTGTTTGTAGCAGGAGAACGCTGTGATATCGAAACTCTCGAATGGGCCAAGAAGAATTTCAGAGTCCCAGTTCTGGATCACTGGTGGCAAACTGGTAAGTCAGCCAAACACTCAGGTCTGTTCAGTGTCATTTCCTAATGCATGCTGTCTAGTTAGCGTTGTGTGGTAGTTTCTAAACAAGTCAGTATTGCTCTCTTGAACTTGAACTATTGTGTGGTAGGTTCTAAAAAAAGACTACTTCTGTCTCAATGTACTGGGTGGTACCATTTAAACAGGGTTTCCAGGTTAAATGCAAATGGGACACAGTTTACTTGAGATTATCAAAAAACAGAAAAGTCTTTGTATGTTTATAGTAACAGGCTAGTAATGAAAATCGCATCAAATTTGTGTAATCCATGTGGTAAAGTTGTGTATCAATGTTCAGCATTTTTATAGTAATAATCTTAGTTATATAGTTATAGTCTTGTGGTTGTTGCTTGTTTTTGGGTGTGAGTAGTTTTTAGTTCTAGTTTCTAGTAGACTAGTCCTTCACTAGTTGACAACAAGCAGTTCCAGAGAGTTTCAGTTGTGTACTGAGAGATGATCTAGCAAGAAGCAGCCGATACAATAGATTTTAAACTTTTTGATATACAAATTAAGTTGAGGACATTGAGTGTGAGTTTGGATTAAATAAACACTTTCGTGAGATCAAACAGGCTTGTAATTTAGTGTGTTTAGTGTGCACTGGGCCACGAGCCGTAGTGTGCCCTAGTCGTGTAGTAAGCAGTATGCATCACTATAATGCCAAGAGATATTCATATTTATTCATATCCATGCATATTTATTCATAATACACAAATATGTTTGGCTTCAGTCCAAAAATAAATTCAGAAGCCGAGTTAAAAAGATGCTAAACATGTAAACAACTAAACTCTGGTCCATGTTTGTTTTTGAGCAGAAACCTTCAGTAACAAATTTGGAACACGTCCCACTGTCTGGTTTTATATTACTGTGTTTGATGCGAGTTTGAATTTGGTTTATCTTTCCCAATTCTTTGCTCTACAATTTCTCACATTTCTTGTGCCTTCCCATTTTTCTCAATAACAAGTGTCAGGAGGTCAGCAATGCAGTTTTTGTAAACTTTCTCTTATGCCTGATCATAAAACTATCATTCTAGCTCTAGCAAGCCAGAAATGGATTGTATGAGAAGCAGAACTCTCCTTTTAATATTCATAAGTCCTACTGTCAACATGATGCATAAACCATCACATGTATAATACATTGGGTTACTGCCTTTATTCTATACAATGCAAAACATATTTCACATATATCTCATAAGGTTCTTGAAAAATTAAGCATGTACAAAGCTTAACCAGAAATTTGTACAAAATAAACTACGTCAGCTATCCCATGCTCTGATATTATTTTTTCAAGCTTGCAAACTGTGTCACTTAGTAACACAAATGTAAAACTGGTTTCATGTCTGTACTGGGGTTTCTTAATATACTTGTATTGAAAATAACCGTGATATTAATAACCATGATTATTGATATTGTGTTAATACTACACATGATAATATTGTGAATAATCCAGCACCAGAATCTGTTTCACACTCCAACACAGCAGGTGGTGCTGTAGCAACATGGCTACAAACTCTTTCTGCCTTCCTAAACTTGCATTTTGAATGTGATTTATTGGCAGAACATAAAATAAATTTAGAGCTGAACTAATGACATTACTTTAAAACTATTGTTTTAAAAAAATGTAAAGATTCCATGATAATACCGTTACCGTGAACTCTTTTTAGCCAAAGTTGCTTTGGATAAAATTTGCATAATGCCAATGTAAATGTTCTGTACGTATATAAAACAGCAGCTCAGTTGCACTTCCTGTCACACTAGTAGTATTCGCAAAGCATCATGGGTTAAAATCTGATCTTGCTCTCTGTTGATACATCAGACTCAATGCGTAGGGTTGAGAATGTCTTATTCAGAAATAAGGACATTTCCAGTAAATGTTTTATTTAAAAAAACAATACTGAAAGAGAGAGTTTTAGTTCCGTTATCTGCGTTTAAATGCATTTTTCCAGCAATGTGGCTGGTACCATATTTGCATTGCTATTAAATCTATAAAATCTAAAAACCAGTTTAGTCTGATATTCTGCTTCCTAAAATGACTCTGAGGCAACAGTTTCAGAGAATAAAAAGGGCTTTTTGTGTTGTACTGTGTGTAACTGTTGGCTGTCCGCGTGTTAGCTCTGGGTCAGAGGGGGTAAAGTACATTATGTAATGAATAATTCTGTCCTCTTTGTGTGTGTTTGTCTCTGTTTTTCCTTTATTTCATAATTTCACCCAGTATTCCCTCTGCAATTGATGATTAAATCATATTTGTGCATCGCCACTGAAATGATTCACGTTATTACGTGGCTTGTAATAACAGCCGACTCTCCGATGGTTCCAGTTTCTGTTTGCCAGAGTACAAACGGTGCGCTGTTGTTTAAATTGATCAGCGGCACAGAGCTGGAATTGATTAAAAGAGTTGATGAGGTGTAGCGGAATAGCAGTTCGGCTGAAATAAAATGCAAGTCATTCGAACCCTCATTATCTTTGTCATTAGCAGCTCAAACCCTCCCATGAGTTTGTACTATCAGCAGCCCGGCTGCTCTGATAACGCACCAGCACTTACACATTTCACACAGTTGCCACAGTTTGCCTGCGCTATCTTGGGGATGAATTTAAACATTATTGACCAGTCAGCATTCAGGTCCTGAAAGCTGAT
>JAZGTK010016598.1:0-12650 GCA_036877625.1 Ambastaia sidthimunki
GACAATTACCTAGACAGAATTAATAAGGCATCATTCTGCCTTGATTTTTTGCCCTTTCTCAATCATTCCTTATATTTTACTGCAATATATTACCAATATTTTGAAAGTACAACAAGGTTCATTGCAAAAAAAACAACCTTTATTGTCTTTTTTATTGACTTAGAGATGACCTTAGTCTACAAGACAGCTAAATATGTTTTTCACAGACTTAGATAAGCCTCAGGCAATTTCTAAAACAAGAACCTTTCTTGAGCTTATGTGTCTGTCTTTTGAATTATCTGCATCTCTCTTTTAAACAAAATCATACCTCTAAAATTAGTGTCATCTTTATTAAATGTTAAATATGCGAACACACACACAATACAAATTACAAAACACTTCGGTGAAAAAAAGGATTTTCCTCAAATCTCTATAATCTTGTTCAAAACACAAAAGAATAAAAAATAACTATATTATTACTGTAGCTCACCCAATGCATTTCAGCATGTACACCAAAAAACAGTGTTTTATATCAAAGAAGGAATATATTTTCAATATTTGTTAGCCAGATACAAATAAAAATAAACTTTACAAATAAAGTCTTAGTACAAGGCAACAATGGTTGGAAATGATCAGCTCTAAGAAGGCACAGTGCAGTACTATACATGTATACTGTCAGTCAAAAGTCCCACACATTTGCTTTCTCTTTTTGTTGGCAGTTTTTTGCAGGTTTTACCATTGTGATTTATTAATTGCTTTGCGTATCTGACAGGCTGAGTAGTTTTTCTTACAGTAATAAAATCAGCCCGCATTATAACTTGGCGTTATACTGCAACAAACCCCACAGCAGTGGGAGAAAAGAGTTCAACAGTTTTTCGTTTTTGTTTTTTTTTTCATCCTAAGGGAGTAAAAAGAAAGAAACATACAATAGCTAGCTTGCTACATCTGGGAGCCCATATATCATGTATTTCAGCCTCAAAGACTAGCACTAATGGCTGTGCAAGGGTTATACATACAAAGAAAGTGATTTGATGCATGGATTTAGTTCTGATAGAATAAAAGTGATGCATGCCACAAATGAAAAGAACAATGGAAATTTATTCACTCTGCAAACATAGAAAACTTTGTAGCTTGGTGGAGAGAGTTCGACTTAAATCAATATTGCTCTCTGAATTTATTTATTTACTTTTTCTGTTCTCAGTTGACAGTTTCTTTGTTCAATAAAACGTTAATGGATAAAGTTAATCTTTAGCCAAACTGGACAATCTTGCTTTAAAAAGCACCTTAGTTCCTCATGTGAAATACAGATCTCTGTACATGTTTACACTGGTATTCACATTAACCCATCTTTTTCACTTTTAATGGCAGCAGCTTCATAGATGTGTTAAAAAAGGGGGAGGAAATCACCTCAAAGGGCATGTTAGCCTCTCGGATGTGTTTTGGCACAGAATTTCAAGCTACAGTACACAGGTGCACCGTAAACTACAGGGGCAATTAAACGGGTAATATTTACAGGGAAAGACAGGAATTTATCCAAAATAAAATAAACACTTACTGTTTGTCTGTGGTGAGACCATGAGTCTGTTAGAAAAATACTGACTACATTTCAGAAAGGCAGCTGTTTGGCAGAAACAGTTAAAGCAATGTTACAACGTTGATCACTGCGTCACCATACACAGGTGACCCACAGAGTATTCAACCACTTAGCCACACTTACAGACATATGAACGCCATTGCATTGCATGAAATATATTCTGCTTATGCAAACCAGTTATGCTGAACCTTTTCACAAGAACTAAGTTTAACTAGTTATTTTTACAATTAGTTTTAACCAGCTAGTTCCAAATTAGTTTTATCATATAAACTATGGATCTTATATTTTGTTTGACAATCACAATTTTAAACAGTTTTTAAAAATATATTTTTGTAAAATGCTTTGTCTAAAATGTTTTGTGTGCATGTGCTTGTGTGTCATTCCTAATTATGAGTGTTTTTGTTTTCTATTGCAATGGCACTCATACATTTTTTAAGTGTGGCTTATTGTTCAAATGCTTTCCGTGGTCAACGTATTAGACACAGAAACAGGCCCTTGAAGTCTTTTGGCTGCTCAAGTCCACAGAGCATCAGAAACACAAAGTCTTTCAGTAGCTGTCTTTGGTTGTGCATGAGCTTGTCCGTGTTTAGCTTGTTGTCATGGCTTCTGACAGGGAGGGAAGGGCCTTTTCCTGAGCCTGGGTTTCAGGAGCACAGAGGCAGACGGACTCAGCAGACATAGCGGACGTACTCAGATCCTGAGGTTGCGATTGGAAGACCTCCCCTGTCGCCTGGAGCTGCCCATCTTGTAGCCTCTCATGCTCGGCTAGCTGTGCAGCGAGCCGTTCCTCGGCCTCAATCTCTTCTGTGGTCGGGATAGAATTCTTCTTGGGTCTTCCTTTGGGCTTGGTAGGAGCCTCATGTCCTCCTTTTAGCACCTAGAGACACACACAGACACACACATTTAGGCTCTGAAAAATGTAGAGCTTGGTCAAAGGTGAGGGTGGTTATTACAGTGATTAAAAGAAGATATATGGCTGTGAGGGGCCGGCCATTCCTGTTCATTTATCTCAAAGGTGAACGCTCTGTGGATCTTTTGTTCCTGCTTAAGAGGTTGATGGGACTGACGTAGAGCTGTATAATCCTTTAAATCATCACTGATGAAGATCATACACACAAGATGAACCCGAGGGTCATAACTGTTACACACACTGGTTGTATCGAGCGCTGAGAGGGGCAGCACACAAGTGATCTAATGGATTTTTAATGATATGTCCCAGAGTTTCCACTTCCACACAGAAAGACTGGGGTGGATTTTCAACAAAGATGTTTAATAATACAACCTAAACCTATTTAGAGGAAGTCATTATTCTCTAAGCAAACACTCTAAGCAAATCTTCCTTTATTATACCAATAAGATTATTAAAAGAGTCTGTTTCATGAAAGCCAGCACTTAAATTTACCATTTTACCAGCGCTTTTGTTGCCAATGGAATACTGGTGGTCAATGGATGTTTATTTAAAAGTGATGTTTGTGTGTAATTGCAACCAAATTAAATCAATTTTGTATTATGTATTTTCAAAACTGTGTATGTAAATAACTAATATTTCTATCAATAACACACAATTGTGCAAATTGTGATCTGCTCTGATTTTGTGGGCGTCAACATTCATACTAGTAGACTCACCATTTTCTTCCATTTCATGCGTCTGTTTTGGTACCATGTCTTCACCTGCAGCTGTGTGAGTCCCAAAGACTGAGCCAGGTCCAATCTGCACACAATGATATGTTTGCCATTAAATCTTGTGTATCATTAGAAGATACAACCATAAAGCTGAACTTTAACTTTTAAAGCCCTCTAAGAAGCATGCAGCCTCAGACTTTTGCTCCCAACTGTACGTCAAAAGCTAAATAAAGTTTCAGTCCTCTTCAGCCAGGAATGACCAAGAAGCAAGGACAGAAACAAAAAATTAATTTACTGAAATCCCAAAGTCACCTGTTGCCTTACACATAAAAGCCAGTGGGTGGCCATCTAGAGCACAGATGTATATCTAATCACTGCAAAATTCCCAAAGCTGGCATGACATTTCACAAGGTTCTGCCAGGCTCTGAAGCGGAGAGTCTTCCCAGGCCGAATGTAATTGCAGACCTCCCGTGGAATGCCATCCCGCTTTATCTCTACAGGATAAGGTAATCCAGCCATGGAGCTCCTGACTTGCTCAAAGCTAACAGAAGTTCTTTTTGGGACACTTCAGCAAACGGCGCATGACTAATGCAGCGATTGGTCTGTTGTAATGTGATAGGCATGGGGGGACATGTGAGATGGGATTTAAGAGAGAGGGAGTGCGATCTATCAAACAACTGCACAGATTTTGGCTACATCTGCTTTCAAAGTCCCTCACATCAGCCAAACAGGATTACGCACCTCCTCTGTCAGACCTCTGAGAAAGCCATGTGAGGTGAAGCGATCTTCTGGAAATGAGCAGATTAACACTTGCTCTCCAAAGCCCTTGACTTTCTTCTCCTCTACTTCCTCATTCTCTCCCTCTGTATCACTTTAGTCACTTTCCTTTATCTATGTCTAATTGTCTGAGACAAAAGTTTTGCTATTGTATAGGTCACAAGAAAAAACTCCCAAAAAAAGTTGCGTTACCATAGAGATTTTTAAGATACTTTTTTATACTTCTGCTGTGAAAAGAGGAATTGTATATATTGTAAAAGTGTAGTGTTTTTGCTAAAAAAAACATTACAGGTAAACAATCTTTGCGAAAATGTGAATAAATAAATTTATTTATTTTTGAAGTGTCATATCTGTCATATCATATTGAATTATGTTAAAGAAAAGCGTACAAGCGGGTACAAAAATAATGCTGTTTTTGAAAAATGTAACCAGTCTAGCTGCCTGTCATTTGTGGCAGTTTTCTGTGCTGTAATTGCAGGTAAGAAAAGCTCCTCTGTGTTTGTGTTTATTATTCTACAGAGAGAAACCACACACACACACAAATACACACACACAAACACACACTGCATTCCAATGTCGGCAGGTTCCTTATAACTATGACCCTAATCTGTTTTAGCTCTGACATTTCTTCATAATGATAATGAAGATGATTATAATCATCTATGCCTCATAAAAAACCATTAAAACTCCAGGATATAAATCATTACAGTCTATATTGTGACATGTTTCCATTGCTTTCATGTTCTGGTTGTGTGGCCTGGGTGGATACGCCAAAAGCAGCACAAGACCTTCAGGTCGTGTGTAAGACTGATACAACACAAACCTGAGGCGCTTTGAGGCCCATTCCTCATAAGTGCCAGTAGATGAGGAATTTCCCTCTCTTTTGTTCTTCATTCAACCATGAATTAATTTGTTAATTCCTGAAGCTGAACTGCAGGCTGTAGTGTGTTTGTCTGTGTGTATTTGTATCTACAGGCTGATAAGAGCATGGAATTGTGTGTTAGCAGGTATATTGTGACCTAGCTCTGAACTGAAGGGTCAAAACCTCCACAGCACCTTAGACTTAACCTATCTTGGTTTGAGTCTCTTTCAGGATAACTTTTTTTAACTTTGCATATTTGTGTCTGGTTTGTAATTGATGAAAAATGAATTATTTTACAATAGGGATACATTATATTAGTCACTACATTATACAAAAATCAATGTCAAATAGCTAATGTTTGAAGAAAAAGCTTATTTTTCCATCTCAAAATGATTTTTTTTTTCTGTGTCAGGTTACAAAAGTTCTAAAATATTATCAGTCTTTTGTGTTATACAGTAAAATGTTTTTCTTAAGGAATGGACAATTAATAAATCAGCAATATAGGTTTATTTTTCCACCAAATTTGTTTTCATTTTCGGATAACTCATTTTGTGCAATTTAGAGCCTGTGAGAATCTGTGTGCATGTTCCTAATCACTCGACAAGTAAATTAAAGAGCGTTTAGTTCCAGTCTATAAAACTTGACTGTACTGTGGCATGGTTGAGTCAGATGGGGTCACAGGGTCTCATTTACAAACCAGACCAAGTTCGACTTCCTATGCAGAGCTTTAACATAAATATAAATATAAAAGCTGTACCGTTTTATAAAACCAATGTTAGCCAACAAGCTTGTTGAAGATTGTTGAAGCACTCTAAACAAGCAAAGCTAATACAAGCGGAAAGCTGGAGGGGAAAGTCTCCTGGTTTTGCATGTGTGGTGGCATTGACAGTTTTTAGACAATTATGTCTGACAGCTTATTTGCCGCTGGAGGACAGAATGTGCCTTTAAGCTGCGCCTGACGAAAAATTTTCTGTGGCAGACACGCTTAAAATCTTTGTAGGTGGGACAGAACTGATTTTGTGGGTTTCTACCCAAATACACCCTTAGGGCCATAATGGAAACACATCCACTTTGGCCAAATCTAAAAGCCGAGCCTAAACTGAAATGGAAAATGTGTTATGGACGCAAATGTGGCCGAAAAAATGACCCACGAGAGAAGACCTACGACACATAGATTACCTCATCTCATTGTACAAAGCCCCAAAGTGTTTAAAATACACCTGCATGTGTTTTAAATGATTGGCATGAAATCAATGTAATACACTTTTGTTTGCTGTTCTTGGCATGCGGCCCTGTTGTCTTGAATGGGGTAGTGTTTCTTTTAAAGGCTTCTTTTAGAAATTCAAAGCATGGTTAAAATGTTACTGTCGTCTTAACTTAAACATTGAGCAAAATGTCATACTTTGGTTAACAGTGTTTTCTTAGGTTTTTATGTGCTCAGAATTTTTATTCATAGCATATCGAAATTACTCAGCATGATATAAAAATATTGCTTATTTACATTTAATGTTACAGTTATAGTTACAGTTACAAGATTCAAATGCAAGTTAATTCTAAAAAATTGCTTGTCTTAATAGTCTTTTATCAAAAGTAAATAAAAAGTAATAACTTGCTCCCCCTCTAAAACAGCTTTTCTTTAGAGATGACGTTACAAATTCATCTTAATTTTACCCCTTCTCTTCATCCACTTCATTTTTGTATATAATGCAAATTTCATTTCATAATTTTAATGTTTCTGCACGACTGGTGTCTTAAAATGAAATTACGAATAACAAGCCTTTTAACTTGTTATTTAACTTGCCAAGTCTTTTAACTGTAAACAACCAGTTAAGATCCTTAAATACTGTAAACAACCAGTTAAGATCCTTAAATACTGGATGTAAGCTTTAAAATATAAAAAAATTGGACAGCAATTTTAAAATAAACCTATACTGACTAGAATATGAAATCATTTAGCAGATGCTTTCAAAGCAATTTACAATGCCTTTAAAGTCTACAGTTTGTGTTTTTCTGTTTTTCTTGTTTTTTTGGGCATTGAATGACCCATGACGTTGGCATCATAAGTGCCTCTACCGGTTGGCCTTCAGAAACCCCCTTTAGGAACCCCTCAACAGAACTGGCATCTCCATCACACTCACTGACCTGTCTGGAGTGGACAGATATTTTTGTTTCTGAAATTTCTTTTCCAGGCCCAAGAGCTGCAGCTCAGTAAAGATGGTGCGACTACGGCGGGGTTTCTTCAGTCGTGGGCTGGAGTGTTCTGTTTCTGATTCGCTGCTAATGCTGACAGGCGTCTCACTGGGTGTGGGCTCCAAGCCGAGCGGGTGCTGGGGGGAAAGAAGGGGTAGCTGAGGGACCCGTCCATGAGGAGAGTGTTGAGAGAGCTGCGGGAGGCTGCTGGGAGGCTGGTGTGTGATCACAGAAAGGAGAGGGTATGTTCTCAAAGGGGCGGAGCCTGTGAGAATATGCAAATAATATAGATTAAGATAATGGATTGATTAATACTGTGCAACAGTTAAATTGCATAAGTTAAAATAACATAAGCCTTTCAAGACAGATCTTCTGTGAGCTGCCTTATATTGCACTGATGTTACTCATTCTTATATGTAATTCACAAGAAAAAGGTTTTTGAGAAAATACAAAGTCCTTTCTTCTGAAACCAGGGCCTGACGAAGTGTGTGGCCACTGTTGTGCTTTATACTGGTAACAAAAATTATTATTTTAATTTGCAACTATCAACCATCAATCTCAATAAAGCTTTAATGCTGATGTTGTGTATTCTGGAAATAATTTCTGCTCTTAGTAAGACTGGGTTTTTATTTATGTAGGTTTGTGTATAAATGTGTTTTAGCCCTCTAACTGTACAATAGTTTGGTCAGCTTTTGTTTATTTTAAACATGGTATATGAGAAAGTTCATTGCTTGGTAATCAGGTCTATTAATAGCCATACATCCCTGTAAAATCTGTTTTACAAGCTGCTAAAGTCAGCCAGCTATAACCTTTAGTTTTAATGGCTTGTTGAAGCAGCCGTCATGTCCAAATGAACTAAAACCTTGTAATGGTCCAACCCTCACTAATGGTGGAGGTAAGTGTTAAGGGTTTGCCCTCTATGATGTAAAGCACCTGAGCTGTTATGATGACGCAGTTATGATGCTGTTTTACACCGTCCCTTTGAACTCTGGGAAGATAATTACTCTCCTATGATACACATGATCACAGTCACAATGCACTTTGGGTAATAATTTTAAACGGGGTATCCGCATCCCCTCCCTAACAGTTTTAATATTTCTAATTCTCTAAAAGCCCCTCACCTTCCCTCTTGCTCTCTCTGCGTCTCCTTTTTTCAAACATCAATGAGACGCCAGAGCCTATAAAATTTTACACAAAGCCCATCTGAACAGGGACAGAGAGGTGATGCAGTGAAGATTATAATACCTTTAATAGAAGAAAAGCTTGTCGTCAAGCGCAAAAAATGTGATCCCTTGGTTTATTGATTGAAGTGAGAACAGTAGAGTGTTTCAAAAAATTCAAACCATAGAGGCAAAAGCAAGTTTTAATTTGTTGAACCACACCGTGCTGGTTGATCATGTGACCGAGTGTTTTTGTAGATTTCTACTATATTAATTTTTATTAGAGATAAAAAGTATAATTTCTGTGCCGCTGACAACACCTAACAGAATTTTGATTGTTTCCAATAAAGTTTCAAGCATTTTAAAATACTGTGTCCATCTGCCATTGGTTGGAAAAAACATCAGGTTCTATCCCATTGGTTAAACAATTTTGTTACGTTAGGCCTACTGAGGCTAAAATAATACACTTTAACAAAAATTACACACTTTATCTGTAATTGATGAATAAAATAAAACTGCAAAGTCTGTTTCTGTTGAACGTAAATTATATGCATGTTTAATAAATGTAAAAAAAAGAAATTCTCACAAAAGCTGCATGGCAACATATATTTTTGACGGCACACCCCGAAGGGACAAATACACAATTACACATATTCACAGCATAAAGTTACTCCAGGAATTGCATGTAAATTCTTTCTGTTAGAATTGTTTATGTTCACACGGTACTCTTGTTCTTATGTCAATGAGAAACATGTCAGAAATGTCAGAAGCAGTATTTAATCTCTTACCTCATTAAATTAATAATCTGCGAGTGTGGCAGACCTCTGACAAACACAGATGAGATTTCAGCCAAAACAGTTTACAAACACTCTCAACCAATTTTTGGAGTTGGCTACTGTTAAACTGCTTTAAAATGCTTTTAATCTTGATTAATGTCTTTTTTAGCTGATCATTTGATTGCTTATGAATAAAAGAGACTGTTGTGAGGCCAAGTTTGAATCAAAAATCATTTGCTTATTGAACATAACCAGAAGGAAAATTGACATCAGCGGATTAAGCCAGAAGATTTTGTATTTGTATGTTTTGAGATGAGACATTTTGGAAAGCATGATGCAGTGAGACAGTAGAAAGATAGGGGCTTAGAAATAACTTCTATACACACACACACACTCACACACACACACAAATGCATAAGCATGCATGCTTGCACACTCACATAGTCAGAATGAGCTCATCGCCATCAATACAACACGTCCAGGCATGAAACATCGCTTCTGGCACAACTCTCTCCCTCTCCTTCTTTCTTGCTTTCTTTCAATTAACCTTTCTTTCTTGATATCTATCCCAACAGCCTCATCATAAGGTCTATCAATCAGCTTTATTCTCTCTATAAAGTCTCTTGTCACTCTGCCAGATCAGTATGTGGATCTAATGGGCTTAGAGAAAAGATTTTAAGACTTTGCAGCTGTCAAGTTCCAATCAGCTCTTTTCATTGATTAGGAATCAGACATGACAATTGAATCATACCACTATGTCAAGTCATTATAAGCTACCAGAGCTTTTTACGCCTCACTCCTTACCGTGATCTACACCCCTGTGAATCACTGCTTGTACAGTTAAACCCTTAAACATCTGACTCTCTGCCCACAGCACACAAACACATGCTGTTTCTCTCATTCGCATCATTGGACTGATTCACATTTAGCAATAAAACAAGCAGCCATTGGCCATTTTATCTGTATACAGTCAGAGCTGCTAAACTGTATTTAATATCTAGGTTAACTAATTAAGAATGTTTTAATGTGCCAGTGAACATTTTCCTGAGGCCTTGTTATTACAATTCCATATATTTGCAGACTGGGTCCTCGTGTTATGAAAAAAGCAATATCTAAATCGTGTTCTAATAAAAGCACTGCAATTTTATTGAAACTAAAATTATCCAAGGCAATTTGGTGTAACATTTCCTTGTTATGACATGCCCTCTATCAGGAAAACTTGCTTTGAGTGTAACACCTTGATTTGCCATTCAAACGGTGTGAACGAGGTGTCATGTTTTCATTACTCACAATAGAGGAGTGAACCTCGCTTTTCCAATTGATGGGCAAAAAAACAGTAGCAAACGTTAAGCCCTTGATTGCACTCTTTCAGTCCTGTCTTATTTCCCTTGACTGATTGGATTCCATTGAGATGACTTCACTTGGCACTAGATGTGCATTTGAACTCTCAGTAACTCGGTACACAGTGTTTTGGTTGGGCCATGTGGTGACAGGTTTAGAGGTGCTTCATCACCTGTTCAAGTCTTTATCCCTCAATTGCTATTAAACCAATCCAGCGAGTTGGAAAAAAAACGAAAACACAATATACAGTTCAGCTTCATCAACTAAATAAAGAATGTTTATTTTAGCGAGTTTTTTATTTTCCTTTATAGTTTCCTCGCTGCAAGCCAGTTATTCGCTGAATTCACTCAGGCATGATAACTTTTGGTAAAGCAGTGTAGATGTGTTATTTTTTTACTCTGTTTGACTTGAAGGCACACGTTGCTTATACCCACACCAAAGGTACCAGATTCTGGTTTGTTCTCCTTTGCAGAGAGTCTAACAACCTGCAGAGAGTCTTCTGACCTTCAGGAAAGGTCTAGAAAATATTCAGTGGTGTATTAGTGTATATCATATTACGCGTAAGTGTTTAAACATGTAACATAACCCTGAGAATTGTTTGGGTTCCATAACTGCCTGAAGGAAAAGAGCTAAGATCTCACAATAGATATCAATAATAACCCTAATAATTAACATTTCCTTATTAAACTTGCACAGTGTGTATAGACACACCTTTTAGGATGCACTAAAGGTGTGTGTGTGGTTTGGGGGTGTGGTTTGCTTAGCTATATTTTGCGAACAAATTGTACCCAAAAGTCAGAAAAACCTGATAGATGGGCAAAGCCTATATTTCAGGGTGCCCTCATTTGTAAAATCACTTATAAAACATAAGTAAACAAAGTTTTTTTAACTGTAAACATTTCTGTTAGGGTTAAGGTTAGAATGTGGGTTAGTGTTAGGTAATTGTGTTCAGCTGTTTAGGAAAACAATAAAATTCTGTGGAAAGTTTCTTTTTTGTGATTTTAAATATCAAGTTATATATTTATAAAGCATAAAAAATCATGTTGTTTAGTTTGTTTATTTGTTTGTGTGTGTCTGTCTGTACAGGTTTGGCTATACTTGTGAAGGCCACTTTTTTATGTTCTCAAATAGTGAAACATGTCCTAAAAATAAAAATAAAAAAACGTAGGTGGTCCCCCCTTACTAGTTAAAAACTCACAGGGTTAGGAAAGTCAAAATATCATTAGCCCGGTATTAAAACAATAGACATAATAATAATATTGTCGCCTTATGAGAGGTAAAATGGGTAAAATGGAGTAATGTGTGGACTGTGGGATTCTGTTCAATACATCATTCCTGCTCATCTATTTCATTTTCTGTCTTTAGTATTAGTTTGTTTTTCAGCATGCTGTCATGAGAGATTACATTATCGCTCATTTTTATCTCTCTCACCTCCTTTAAAAAATGCTTCTAAAAGCTTTCTGCCCGTAATGGTGAGAGACATGTCTCCAAACGAAATATTATAACCCATTATTACAGTGTCCTCTTCTCTAATGTAATATTTTAAAAGGGGAACCTTGACGTGTCAGCACAGCACCGGTAGACCACACCCGATAATGCATCGATAATGCATATTACAGGATAAAATAACATGTTTGAAGAGATGCTGGTCCCATATTTTAAAGCGACTTAACATTTATATGGAGCGTAATGATTTATGTAACTGTAAATGGGTAACATGAAGTATTCAATTGAAGGCGTACACTAAGTCAGTGTTGAAATCAACCATGTTTAAGTAAGGACCGAAACTTAACTTAAACTGACAAAAACTAACTTTTGTTTACAGACCTTCACAAATAATTTTACGTTTGAAGGCGTATAATTATTTTGTATTGAAATAAAATGTCGTATCGGGCTCAGAGGTATTTTGACGTGTCTTGCAGCGGCCCCTAGTGATAACAGCAGTAATGCGCTTTTAGTATGAGCGGAGATTAAAGAGATGTGACGACAGACACTCCACTCTGTGTGGGAGAGTTTAGAGGCTGTGCCAGCCTTGATGCCAGCTACATGCTATATTAAGCAGTACCATCCATTGATATGCTGGCATATAATATATCTCACACCCCTCTGACTTGAAAAGACACAGTGTGTGCAGGGTTTTGATATTTGGGCTGGATACTCTACCCTCCACCCGGCCTGCCAAACTCATGCCTTCCACCTCACAGCTGGATGTATAAACGGTGAACAGAAGAAAGACATGTGTGTGTAAATGTGTGTGTGCATACATGCACGCATGTTTATGTGATTATACATACATATATGTTGTGTGTTCTTGCACATATGCTGTACATATATGCATTTTTGTATGC
>JAZGTK010016599.1:0-12649 GCA_036877625.1 Ambastaia sidthimunki
TGTTCCTCAGCCTGCTGGTTCTGGTCCTCAGGCTCCTGAAGCGCCTGCCGGAAGGCAGGGGAGAGAACAGTCTATGGGCGGGGTGAGAAGAGTCTTTGAGTATGCTGCGTGCTCGACGCAAACAGTGTCTCTGATGAATCTTCTCAATAACAGGAAGTGGAGTTCCGGTGATGCGCTGGGCAGTTTTCACCACCCGCTGCAGTGCCTTGCGCTCCGCGACAGAGCAGCTCCCATACCAGACTGTGACACAGTTGGTTAGGATGCTCTCTATTGTGCAGCGATAAAAGTTCACCAGGATGGAAGTATGCATGCACATATATGAAACTTGGTACATGTACTGGTTTTCTAAAAATACAGTGAACTTTAAATACTTCTCCTAAGGATTTCATGTGATTCTCACCAAACTTGGTTAGCATCAAGCCATGACATTAAAGATGCAAAAATGTGAAGTGATGGTTGATATCTCAAACTATGGAAAGCCGATAAATTTATGGTGGAAAATGGAAAACAGGAAGTCTCTAATATCTACAGTGTCTCTGCATCATTGAGTGATTTACATTAAACGTGGCAAATATGTTTTGGTGTGGTGAGCTAATGACATTGGAATCACTATTGTAAGTCAGTCAGAGCACCAGTCACTTCAGACACTTCAGACTTGATATATTAAATGACATTGTCATGGTAAAACATCAAACATTATTACTATATTCAGATTTATTTCAGGCACTTAACATGGTTTAAATGGCATGAAATGTGGCACACACATAATAGTGGTTGGCCTTTAGGCATGAGGGGGTTAGTTTTACCTACAGTTATCAAACTGTGGAATCAGGAAGTGTCCCATATTTTTTTGCTGCACATGAAGTGATTTAGTTAAAACTTGTGCTGTATATGAGACTGATGACATAGTTGTGGCTATTGTGAGTCACAGTCATACAGCCACCAACTGGCAGATGGAAGTGTGTCACTTACAAGAGAGTTTACAAACGATATATAAGAATGTTCCCTGTTAACTGTTAAAAATAATTCATCAAACCATCTCAGATGTTCCTTCTAAATTCCTAAAATAGTAATAAAAGCAAATGAGACAGTTGCTGACATACAGATATACAGAGTGTAAAAGTCATGTGAATAGCAAAGTTCATACTGAAATTTGTTAGTTTTGACTGCAGTCTTTGGCAACTTGGCAAATCTGAACACAGTCTGAGACAACATTGAGATCTGTTTGTGAGGACATTTGTGAGATTACCAGTGAAATTTTCTCAAGATTAAGATCTAAGAAGGAGAGAAGATTAAGAAGGAGAGAAGCCTTCAGTGTCCATAGGACTTTTTCTTCTTGTTGTTGTCTTGGAAAAACAAATAAGATATTAAAGGGATCTATAGTTTACTTTGCTTTATCTGCATGCTTGTATACAGTATATTATTATTATTCACTGAGCTGATTCTACCCTTTTGTGATGACAAAGACATACTATTGGGTATCACAAATAATTATTAGAACAGTCTGTGTGCTTAGTAAAGGCTGATGGCACTTGTCATGTGTTATGGCTCTGATTTACCTCAGCAGTTAGTACACAAGGCTGCACTGCTGGGGCAAAAAGGACAAGTAGCTGTGATAGATAATATTAACATGTTCCTGTCAGTTTATGGATGAACATTTGAATTACTGGTGGTGTTTGCACAAGTATCACTATTATTACTTACATAGAATTAAAGATTTCAAATTACCCACAACCCTACTCATTCTAAGTCTTTGCTAAGCTCCCAGACTTATGATTTTCACAATCCCATTGCAAATCTTGACTATTTGATGTTTTAGCAAATTGGTGGATATCTGATTTATACAACTCCTAAACATAACTAGTGATGGTTAGGATTAGGGCTGGGGTTAGGAGTGGGCCTTCATGCTTGCTTTTTAATCATGCATTTTTTATGATTATCATTGTACAAATTCATACAAAGTTGCCACCTTGTAAAACAGTTTTGTTTCCAATGAGATCAGGTTGGATTTGCTAGTGAAACCATCTGTGGAAAACTTGTGGTCAAGTTTTGCTGGTGAACAGCATAGCTATGCAGGTCTAGACAAGCACCATATCAGCAATACTCAGCACACAATAGCCAGGACCAGCAACCAACAATAACCTAATAACCATATAGCGACACTAAAAGCACTCAACATTTTTAATAACATCAGCAATAACATACTGTAGCATCATTGTTGTATCAGACAACTTTTCCCCTCACAAACCCTATCCTTATGGTCCATAAAGTAATTCCATTGGCCAAATGTATTGGCCAAAACAACTTTTTGTGGGTACTCTCTGTCTGGTACCTGATTAGAAATTATAGAAAACCATTCTACAATGTATTTAGACATAATCATAAAAATATGCTAATTACTTATTACACTGTATTACTGAAGCTAAATTGGTCAAATTAACTAATTAACTTAGGTTAGGACCAGCTAGGCCTGGAAAGCATAGTATTAACTTAACATGCTATCCCAAAACTCCCTGCACACTAACTAAAAACATGATAATTCACATTGTTTTTGATCAGGCATTATAAACCGCTACCTTCTGGGGACCAAGGGGATATAATTCTGCAGGAGTGACTGCTTGAGTGAACATCACACCACAGTTTAATCTGAAAATGTACACACTAGTGTATACTGACGTGCAGTATGGTTTGAAGCATATCATTTTATTAACAGATGTTGATTTGGTCACACCCAGCCACATCTAATGTTTCATGTAACTACCAATAATAAATCTCACTATGGCACCAAATTATTGAGTAAATGTATGTATCATCAACATTATAGTACTCATCTTTCAGACTCTTTAGCGTTCACAAATACATAAACCTTTTGTGGTTTTATGATATTTTTAAATGTTTCACTTGGTTGGCAGAGATGAGATTGTTTTTCTATCTCATCCTGTTTGTTTTCCCTTTTGTAGGCAGAACAATTTGTTGTCTGAAGTCTCTAAGGAGAGGACATTTGAACAGGTTGTATCCCAGTGTTTCTGTTTGTTTTCCAGGGTGGCACGTCTGAATGCAATCTGTGAAACCACCTTGGCAGTGTAATTACGGAAAATCTTAATGAAAAATTAGCCCCACTGGCAACATGTAAACTCATTGAAGTATTTAAAATGTGTCATCTCCATTTTAATTATGTACAAAGATAGGCTGTAATCAAAATGTTTTTAGAATTCATCATATATTCATCTTAAGAGCAATGCAAAGCTGAGAACTGCTATTGATATTCAATGAATTGGATTTTTTTAATGCATTCTTGTGCAATTATCAGTAAAATTCATCAGGAGGTCAAAATGTCCTGCTTATTATTAAACTCATTAAGTATTTTAATGTTAATGGAAATCAATATAATGCATTATTCTGTGTTGCTATATCCTTAGTTGTGTCCACATTAAATCATGTAAATCCTAGTCTCAATAAAATTACTGTCACAATTCAAATGAGCCATCACGTTAAATCCTACGACATAGCGATTTCTAGCACAGTACCAGATTGAAAGATGAAACGATGAAATGATCAGCAATTCCGATCATCCACAGTGTCCAGCCACAAACCATCACTCTCGATGAATTGTGATGACATGTCCAGTCAAATTCTTCATCTCGAAATACAGACAAGCCCGATCAACAGCACAGGCCGCAAAAGCTCTTTGGTCTAAACCGCTACGTCTCTTTATTTTGTAAGTGTTCATTCCTTTACAGAACAGTTTATTACATTAAGCATTATGCTTCCCAACAGATGACATGATGCTTTCTACAAATATGTTGCGTCTATCAAGGTTTGTCATTCCTAAATATCAACCATGATTTACTTATTAAAAATTGTATGTATATAATGTAATGTATATAAACCTTAATGGTTTGCATCAAAACAATTCATTCTAGTTTTGGGTTTACAACCACAAAATGGCTTTCAACATACAGGTAATATTACCAGTGCAGTCAATGGGAAGGAAGGGGGTGTTTGGGAGTCATGTTTTATCTTTCCTAGGACAACAGAATGGTAAAGTAGGAGGTTGCCCAGCTCCATCCTAATGTAACCCCTGGCAATTACAGAAAATTAATTATCATTTCCATGCATATAAAGCCATCATTTAAAACAGCTCAGCTAAATGGCTCTGGGGTTTTTATGGATGAATATTTAAAGTGTTACCGCAGGTGTTGACCATAATATTACATTCCCTAAGAAATAAAGACACATTCATACGAGTTGCCTCTTTAATAACACATTCAACACATGCTGTCAGTGATTGACAGTTCTTTCCAACCCCAAATCATCTCTTTGACCAGCTGTTCAAGTCTTAGACGGGTAGTTCTGTTGCTTTTCACAGAAACAAGAGATGGAGAACATCTTGTCTACTCAACTACTCATTATACTACATAACAAGTATTTTATAACCATAAACACTGTATTATATCATCTGATCTGATGTTGGGTATGTTGAGACAGCAGGTTAAAGGTTTTAGCACAGGGCTAATCTGTCTAGATTAATCGCAGATTTGCGCATAAGGTTGAATTGCAAGTTTTCCACCAAGCAATAAAGTACATTTACATTTATTTAATTGGTAGATGCTGTTATTCAAAGCGACTTACAGTGAATTCAAGGTCTACATTTTTATCAGTACTTGTGTTCCCTGGAATCAAACCCACAACCTTTGCGCTGCTAACGCAATGCGCTACCAGTTGAGCTTTTTGAAAAAGGTGGCAGAGCACATCGGGTGTCTGCATGATATCAGTGATTTAAAAAAGAAATTAAAGTGTGTGTAATGCTATGATTTAATCAGAGGAAACATAATAGAAATAATTGCTGCTCTGAAAAGAATGTGGGTGGAAATAGTCATGAAAATACAGTCAGTCACACAAAGTAAATGTTTTGCCAGGGCCTGAAATGGTCATTGTGAAGGAAGAAGAAATAATAGAAATAAGAATAGATTATTTGATGACACTGTGAATTTTTTAATTGCTCTATTTAAGATTAATTTTGGGAATGGCAGTTATTTCTCTACAAAACGCAAAAATAGAAAAGTTTTTTTCTCTTGTATGTGCTTGTATTGAAGATGGACTATTTTGATGGATAAAGTCCCAGAAAGACTTAGTCATAAGGTGTAATCTCAAACATGATAGTGGACTGTAAGCATACAGTTATAATCACAAATAAGTTTAAACACAGAGAAAAATGATTTTCACATTTTTTCCCACTAAAATCTGTAATCTAACGTCACATGACAAACTGCATTGTGATAATTATACCAAAATCTGCATTTTAATAGAGACAGATTTTAATATGAATTCAAACATTATTTGAGCTGTGCTATCCATTGAATAACTTTAAACTCTCTGTACAGAGTCTGTACATCAACAATCGTCTTGCTAGTTTATATGCTTATTTATTCTGAGATCTTTTGAAGAAACTTCTGAGATTAAGTTGCTAAGTCTCCTGAGCTATGAAAAAGCAATAGAAGGTTTAACCAGTGAGATGTTTTACTGAAATTCCAAGCATAAAATTTGTTTGATTAGATTTCCTTTTTCTCGTAATTTAAGAAGGTCAGCCATGCTAGCAGGAAAAAGAGAGCAGATCATAACATAGCTTTATTACAGTGATCTCTTTACATCATGGCTGCAGAACTTTAATAAGAAAATAACTAACAAAAATTCCCTACAAAAATGTGTCATAGTTCCCTCCTAAAATGAAAATTCTGTTGTTATTTGTTCACAATCATGTCATTCCAAACCTGTATGATGTGATATAAAGTGCTGGTTACATTACAATTAAAGGGGACTTTCTGCTACATCCTAAGGGTGAACTTACTAGGCATGGTTGCCCGAGTGCAATTGTCTCTCCTTCACGACTCCCCTGTTGGCACTTACATTTATGCATTTGACAGAACTTACAGTACGTTCAAGTCATACATTTTGTCAGTACATGTGTTCCCTGGGAATCGAACCCACAATGCAATGCGCTACCAACTGAGCTACAGGAACACCATAACAGTATGTTATTAATGATGCAACTTTTTGTTTTAAAGGAAAGCACCACATTGTGTAAGGACTACATTGTGCAGCACATATTATAAGATTAATACAGACGACAGCTAACTTGCTGGAGCAATTTGTAGCTATACTCACAAACTAAAATACCTGTTCATCAACAAGATAAACCCAAATATACTTGAATCAATTAAGTGAAAATTGTACATGTATTATGGAGGGATTTAGAGAAATATAGAGAGTGACCGTGGTATTTGAGAGAACTCTGTGATGTCACTTCCACACCATGGGCAGTTGTTTCTGCATGTCTGCATTTTATTTTTTTTTATTTTGCCATCCCTCTGGGCTGCATTAGTCACTTCATAGAGCCGCCCTGCACTGGTACCACATCTTACATAAAACCCTGTTAACTAACACACACACACACACATATGCAACCATCCATCAATCAAACAAACAAACGTTGAGAGCCACAAAGGTAAACTTATGTAACCACGCCATAGAACTGTCAATTTTTCATCCTCCAAAAACTACCTGAGACTGGGAAAAATGCCACATAAACCTGACTCAACAAACTAACTATGCTCTGAGGTGTTTGTAGAACTACCCAAACTGCTGTTAACACCCAGATGCCTCCAGCTAGATCAATGAAACAATAATTGTAAGTGAGCTTGTTTATTTTATAATATATAATTATATGAAAAATTATTATTTTGTTTAAATGCTTCATTGTGAACAAAACTCAATATTAATCCTCTACATACTCCTACTTAAATCATACATTACCTATATGTGGTCCACTTTTTTCCCCTGCTTTCATTATTTCAGCATAGCTACACAAGTTAGCATTATGCTAATATTTAAGGCCAATCCAATGTTTTTTATTTACTTGCATTTTACCCTAGCTGGACTTTCACTTTCACTTTGTGCCTCTGTGCATCAGGTGTTGACAGTCACAGCAACGTGCCAAAGCACCACACACCTGCCAGGCCAATGCAACTCGGACTCTAACACAGTCACATTGAGTCACTACCATGCCAACGGCAGTCTCCCAGACAACAAGGTACCATCTGAGAACATCTGCGCTTGCAGTCTGTCAGAATGTGAGCTTGGTTGTCAGATTTAGCGTTTCTAAAAAAAGAACTGCTACGTTTTTTAAACTCTGGTGAGACTCTGTGTCTACATTAACAAGACTTCTATGCTATCACTGATCTGAAAGGGGGCTTCCACCATGGTGTCTTATATTGCTTACTATGTGCTCTACTTCACAAGCACAGCTCCATGAATGGATAGTGAATTGGGCCGCCTGTCCCCTGAGATGGCATGTTAACATACTGGGTGGTCAATGAAGTGAATGTTCTTCTGTTTGAATGTAAATATTTAAATACTTTGTTATGTAATAATGCAACATTGTAGGTCTGTAGTCCAAAGCACTACTTTAATTCAAGGAGGGACATTGAAAAGACACAATTATCTTTTATAAAATATTATTTATGCTGTTTTATTATATTAACTTTATATAGGTTTTGTATTAGTTACTGTAAATCCAGACATCGTTCAGTAAGAGGTTGTTAGTACAATGTTGTAATACTATAAAATGGATAACAGGGTTCCAGCAATCACCTAATAAGAACTTGCTAGGTTAGGAACACATTTTAAATATGCCCCTTTTACCTGTATATACAGTATATGCAGCCATTTCTCTCAGTGTCTAATAAACCGTGGCCTAAACAAATGGCAAGAGCTCTCTGTTAAATAAAAAAAGTGTAAGACCACAATATTATGTTTGATGATAAATGCAACCAAGTATTATTCTTGAGAGCCTGATATGCAGTGCAAGTTAGTGATAGTCACTTATCTGTGAAGATATTTCCCATTCACCCTCAGTACCCAGAGATCCAAAACGGAAACAAAAAACACAATTATGGAGTCAGACATGTCATTTTTTATGATATTATATTCTTGAGGAAAGATGACCTCTTTGCTTACTGCTTAGAGAGTTCCTCTAAAGAGTAGAATTCTTATTGACACAATATATTCATGATTGTTGTATGTTGTAGTAAGTGTAGTTGGTGCTTGCTTGTGGAAAACTTCAAATTGCAAGGCTGTGGTCAGGGTGTTGTTATGCAGTTACTAGGGTGCTGTAGGTGGTTTTTGGGTCATTCCTTCATGGTTAACCTAAAGTCAAAACATGTCACTTTAAGTCTGTACAAAAGACTTTTTTCAACACTTTTTTGTACTGGTTTGGGGTCCATGCCAGTCAATGGCAGCTAAATCCAACCAGCCAAGGGCATCAAACATTCGCTTTGGATCTAATCAAATAGCACCCAATCTCATTTGTGAACAGTCAATATGATATTTGGCACAGTGGCAAGTGACAGACATGCAATCGACTACAGTGGGCTGTTCACTTTATAATGTAATAAAGCTTTAGTTTGGCATGAGTGATGGAAAGTCTCATAACTGAGTCCACCTGAGGTGAGAGGTTGGCATAGTGTAGAAAATCGTGATCTGACCACAAACTGTCAGTGCAGAAGCTCTCCCACACAGTTTATTTTTAGACAATATCCTTATTTTAATGCTACGATCGAAAAACACACCCGCCCCCTTGAGACCGACAGATGCTTTTTCCCCTTTCGCTGTTGTTCTGCTGAACTTGGGTCAGCCCTGCTATCCGGAAGGGCGATGAATTAATTATAACCTTGGTTTTATTCGCTACAATGAACTAGAGTTATTTTAAACTACACACATTGTGTTTAAATGGTATTTTTCTAATTACGTGCCAAAGAGATTTAATAATCACAGTGGAATTTGGTGTAATTGTTTAAGTGAACAAAATAATGAAACGACTCAGATATCAGGGCTCATTTGAACAGAGTGTATCAGTAATAACCTCATGCTGAGTGTGCAATAGCCATCTTTTATTTAAATTGAATTTATTTTAAGTGTCAATCCATTTTAACCAAAATCACTTTCTTTATTTTCACACCATTGTGTTGTTGATACTCCAATAAAAACAGCATTTCAATTTATTTTCTGGTTGATGAGTCAAAAATGCCTCAGGTTATCTACTAAAAACCATCAAATCCAGTCACAGGCACAGCAAACACAACATGATCACGAGAAGAGACTTTTCCTTTCTGTCCCAACTGCAGAGGAAAAGCCTTGTGCAAATATTCCATTCCAGTTGGCAATTTATTGGAAGATTTCAAAGTAGCCAGACAGATTCATATTTTATGATGAGACAGAAGAGTTGTTCTGTGTCTGGGTGTTTTTTTTTCTCTCTGTAACCAATAAGAATTTTAACCCCTAAACATCTTCAATAAGGCAAATGGTATGGGAGATTGTATAATCATTTAATATCAACTTTTCCTTCTGAGCTGAAAATTGAGCTATAAATCCAGATATTAAAGAACTAGTCAGTTCACACAAGAAAACGATGTCATGTGTCATAAGTGTTTACAGTGAAAAACTGTAACTGTAAGTAAAAAGTATAAGTGAAAACTTTTTTGTAAAAACAATACTACAAAGTTGTAAAAACAGAAAAAAGAAACACCGTGGTTATACATATAAAGCTGTTTTGTTATGGCTGACAAAGAATACAATATTTGTTTTGCCTGTTTGTTGTTTCGCCAAAGCTAAAAATGTTATTGTGCAGCCCTACTTCAACTGCACTTTAGCTTTCAATCCTTAGAAGGTTTAACTGTTCAATGCGCACCTATACAAAACTGTAAACCTGCTTCCTTCCAGGTGTTGCAGATACCACAGCTTTTAACATTGTTCTTGTCCTTTTCTTACACGGTACTCCATACCAGCTCATTGGCTACTTGAGGACTGACCAGTTGACAACTCTAGTTGTCTTGTGTTTACTTCACAAGGTCAACCCAGAGGTCTGTGATGGCAGGGCATCTGCATTATGCTTGACATGGTGCCTACATCAATTCTTGGGGACATACAAGGCAGGCAGCTACAAATGCGCTCATTATGTGCTCTGCCATTTTCATTCAAGTCCTACAAATCCAAACTAGCAAGACTACTGTGACCTCCATGTTTCTTTTTAATGGAACATGGTCCTGTTTAATTGTCTTTGTTTTCCAGGACATTGTGAATTTAATTAATGTTAGAGCCAAGACAAATACAGGATAATTAACCTTATGACATCACACATTTCATCATGAGTGCTGAGAATGATTACAGTCTGATGTAATGTAAAGAAATATTTGTTAGTTATATTCTGCTTTAATGCAGAAAAAATGTATAATGGTAAATGCAGAAACAAATATTTTTGCCCTCCGATTGATGTACTTCAACAATAATAGCATTTGGGTTGATATCAGCCACCTGAAAAATTAAAAAGTTATTACATTTTAATAAAAGGTTACAAAGATATTTTATGTTGTTGTTAAATAATGAAGTAACAGTAACATGTATAGTGCAGGTAAATAGGATCCATGTTGACTAACTGAAAACTGCATCTCATGAGCCGTGAAAGAGCAACATCTGAAAAATAACGTGTAATACACAGATGTGTTGACATCAGACCAGGACAGTTTCATCAGAATGATGTCAAACAACATACAGGCAGGTATTGAAGAACTCAAAATAGAAGCAGCTTGTAAGATAGCAGCAGTAAGACAGTAAGTTAGGAGCAATGCGACTGGGGTATTGCACTTGTCAGAAAGTGAACCATAACTCTATGTTTAATCCATTACTTTGACAATCACCTGAGCTCTCCGGCTAGTATGGGGGTGCTGGAGGTACTACAACAAAACCGGCACCATTGTGTTGTGTGTAATAACCAGCGTGCTGTGTCTCCTACTGTTATGTGGGACTGTGTAGTGATGGTCACATTTGGTCTCATAAAATGAATAAATTAAAGAACCACTACAACATCTTAGGCTATAAAAAATCATCAGAAGTTTTGTCTTATTCTCCACTAAAAACATAAAAATCAATTAAACTAAATACATTTTTTATATCTCATGCAATTCTGTTTCTCAGGTTTGTCTAGTTTTAGGAATGATTAAGTGATTTTACTGGAAAGCAAGACAAATACACTGATTATGAAAAGTTATTTTTTCAGAACAGTATAGAATGAAATACATAATATCACTGTAAAATGTGATATATTGTTTACACAGCACATACATTATTTTATAATGATTATACATAATCTATAGGCTGAAATAAGCCAATTATTTCACAGTCCATTATTTCATGAGGTCTATTATTAGATTATGCAGGTAGATAAATGTTTTCAGGTTTAAAGTGCCTCTTTTCTCTGTAGCATAGGCCTCGATTCTCACTGTAATGAAATCTATTTGTCTCCTGAAATAACATTCAGTAAAAGCATTTTAATTGATTTAAACAATGTTGAACAATTGGCACGATAAGAGAGGGATCATCTGGTTTCAATGGGCTAGTAATCATGGAGGGCTAAACAGGATTAAACCACCCAAAATAGACATGTTGTGTGGCATGTATTATTACTGTCATAAAATGTACTTGCACATATAAATACAGTCATTAATCTGTTTGTCATTGCAAGTTTTTTTTTTTTCAGTTTTCAGCACCTACTTGGCAAAGAAGTCAGTCACAGCAGCCAAACTGCATGATGGGAAAAAGCCACAGTGGTCACGGCCGTTTTTATTTTTCCCTTCTCACATCAGCAGTAGTGCAGAACAGGGTGAAGAGTTGTGACTAACTTTTGTTGACAGCTAATCAATGGGGGATAGTGTCTTTGTGCTTTTAGGGCCGGCTATATATACTGGGACTTGGCCAAAACACAAATAAAGCTTTTTTGCTGAGGCATGTCACTGAAGACATCATAAAACACACGGTGAAGCTGTCAACAACACAAGCTGAGTCCTGCTAATACAAGTATGGGATGTAATATAGTAGTACAGTAAACTGTATTTGTACCAGCTGTGGTGTTCTGTTATTTGAAATGTTATTTAAATTGAGTTTTTGACTTTTGATTGTGATTGATTGTAATTTTTTTTGTAGTCAAAGACCATCATACCATACTCTGAACATAATTTCAGTTGAACGCATAATCCCCCCCATATTTCCATTAGTATAATCATCTGAATTTTTTTAAATACAGTAATAAGATGAGTGTGTGTAATTGTTAAGAAAATAACATTAAATCTCCCCCCCACCCAAAAAAAACAATGGCCCAATTCGAACAATGGAAAACTTGCAGCAATAATTAATTGCTATTTAAGTGCTAAACTTAGGGCTTAAGCCTAGCCCAGCAAAGCTTAGAACAAGCCCAATATACATCCCCCCACTGCTCCAAAACTGTGCTGCATTCACTGTTAAGAGAGATGTCTGCCTGACAAAGAAATAGTGCTGGAGGACCCATGATATTGTCCCTTACGTCCTTGCAACAGGGTTACGAACAAAGAATTGGTAGCAAAATGCAAGACAGAAAAAGCAAAAAGTGCCCAAGGTCTCCCTGTAAAGCTGATAAAGAAAATGGCAAAACATTTCAGGACAAAAAAATAAAAACTGATTTACTGATTTATCAACCAATTTATCCAATGTCAGGCTTGTTATTTATATACGTGTAACACTTAGAAAGGCAAAGGGTGACCAAAAACTTTTTTGAAAAAAAAAA
>JAZGTK010016600.1:0-12649 GCA_036877625.1 Ambastaia sidthimunki
TTGTGAATGTTAAATGAAATGTTAAATACTAAAACCAATGAAAATTGGTGTTAGGCCTACTTGGTTATGTTTGTGGTGGTTCAATGTTACAAGCCAAACATTAAATGCAAGTTCAAAAAATAAATTGTGTACAACATGTATAACATGTTACTGAATAAATGTTTTTACTACCTGAAAAAATATATTTTTTTTATAAGTGTGGTTGTGTACAATAAAGTTTAATTTTGTACTTATCCACGCCTTTTTGGTTGGTGCTCTGTGGGAGGGAACGAACTTGTGTGCCTTTCTTGGATTGGTATTTCCCCAGGTGTGTAGCCAGGGGTGGCGTAGTCGCTACTAGCACTAATTTAGTGCTCTGAACCTACTGCCCTTTATGCCACAACTTTATTTCATGACAAAGACTCTCAGTCATGTATTTTGAATAATGTTAAAATGGGCCCCCTCCCCACCAAAGAAATAGAGGCTCTTTAGAATCGGAATCAGAAAGATCTTTATTGCCAAGTATGTTTTCACATACAAGGAATTTGTTTTGATGACAGGAGCATCCAGTACACAGAAACGGCAACCATAACACAATATAAAAACGCAATATAAAAAACAAAGACAAAGATATAGAGTGAGCTATGTGTGTATGTAAATATGTACAAGTGGGAAAATATATATATATATATATAATTTACAGAAAATGTAATTTACAGAGACATAGTATTGCACATAATTATTGCACAAGTTATTAATTGTACGGTGGGTTCAAAACATTTAACTGTTCAGCAGGTAGATGGTCTGAGGAAAGTGTTCATGTGTCTGGTTGTTTTGGTGCTCAGAGCTCTGTAGCGCCGACCAGACGGCAGCAGTGTGAAGAGATGATGACTTGGATGTGAGGGGTCCAGGGTGATTTTCTGAGCTCTTTTCTTCACTCTGGACGTATACAGTTCTTTGAGGGTGGGCAGGGGGTCACCAATGATCTTCTCAGCAGTCCGTACCGTCCTCTGTAGTCTTTTGATATCTGACTTAGTGGCTGAGCCTAACCAGACAATGATGGTTGTGCAGGGGACAGACTATGAGAGCCGAGTAAAACTGTTTCAACAGAGTTTGTGGTAGGTTAAACGTCTTCAGCTGACAAAGGAAGTACAATCTCTGCTGGGCTTTTTTAGCAATTGAGCCAATGTGATTGTCCCATTTTAGGTCCTGAGAGATGGTGGTGCCCAGAAACCTGAATGACTCCACTGCTGTTACAGTGCTGTTCATGATGGTGAGAGGGGGGAGTGCAGAAGGGTTTCTCCTGAAGTCCACAGTCATCTCTACTGTTTTGAGCGTGTTCAGCTCCAAGTTATGACTGCACCAGACAGCCAGCTGCTCAACTTCATGTCTGTATGCAGACTCATCCCCGTCCTGGATGAGGCCAATGAGTGTGGTGTCGTCTGCGAACTTCAGAAGTCTGACAGAAGGGTCCTGGGCAGTACAGTCATTGGTGTACAGGGAGAAGAGCAGTGGGGAGAGAACGCACCCCTGGGGGGCGCCAGTGCTGATTGTGCGGGTGCTAGATGTGAGTTTCTCCATTTTTACTAACTGTTGCCTGTCAGTCAGAAAGCTGGTGATCCACTGACAGATCGAGCCAGGAACAGATAGTTGGGTTAACATTGACTCTTTGCAAAGTCTTGTATTCCTGTTGGTTGCATTTCTGAGTGTTTATTCTGGTTTTGGTCTTCCTGTTATTACCCTTGTTTGCCCTTCGTCTCTGATTGTCTGCCGCCTTCCTTGATTACTCTTCCTGCCCTTTGGATTACGCCTCTAGCCTGCTGCCTGCCCTGACCCTGCCTGTATCACAGATTTTTCCTTGTCTGCTGCCTACCTCGACCCTCGCCTGCCCCTCGACTCTGATTCTGGTTTGCCTCTGATATTCCTGTTTACTGTTATTGACCATTGCCTGTTTATATCTGATCTTAATAAAGCTGCATATGGATCCCACTGGTTTCCCGTGTCCGTTACACATGGGGGGAGTGTGCAAAACCGAAACGAATTACCATGTGAATCACGCCGGGGGTGTGGCGGTCACAGCTAATTACAGGTAATGAAGTGAGACTGGAAAGATTGTACTTCTCCTTGCTTTCAAATGGATTACATGAACTGAGAAAATTTTCAATAAGATTTACACCATTTTTCTTAATAGACATTCTAAGCTTTCTGCAGATATATGTCTCGCGTTTGTGTGACAAGTATTCGCAAAGTTACAGTTCATTTTCAAATGTGTTTCTGAATGTACTCCACTGAGAGAGAGAAGGCAGAATGTGCATCCTGTTAGTTTTTTTAATTTAGTAAAAAGCACATTTTTATCGTGAGTGTAAAACAATAAAAGTAGACACTTCACAGTTTCAAATGATATGTATCACTTACAGTTGAGGACAAAATTATTAGCCCCCCCACAAAATAGTCATTGTTTTAAAAGTATTTCAAAAGTGCTTTTAACCAGAGCAAAAATTAACACAGCTTTTTTAGACATCCTTGTTTTATTTTGCATGCTTACATTATTTTATATTCCACACAGAAATGAACATATTACACAAAACACAAAAACTGTCTTGGCAGTTGTTCTGGGGTCTTTAGACACATCTCTCACTAGTTTTCTTTCCAGTGTCTTTGAAATCTTTCGCTTCCTACCTCTGCCAGGCTTGTTCTGCACTGTGTGGCTTTCTTTGAATTTCCGGATTATACCTCTCACTCCGGTTCTTGAGACGCTTGGAAACGCTTGGATAGCTTTGTATATCCTTCTCCTGTTTTATGTGCATCAATAATTCTTTGTCTCAAGTCCAAATTGATTTCCTTTGTTTTTGGCATGTTGCTTTCTTAAATGACAGCTCAATGACGGATACTGAGGCTTTTATACCTTAATTTAACTTAATTATTGAGTGAGATCACCTGTTTCACCTGATCAGCTTTACGCACATCACCCATGAAGGTAAAGCACATCACTGCACAAAGGTGGCTTGTGCGATGACTTAATAAATTGTCATTTCTTATAGGGGGCTAATAATAATGTCCCTGGTCATTTTAGTTTTTTCTTACATAACAATGTTTTGGTGTGCAAATATAAATATTTTGGTCCTTCTAACGAAAAATAGTATTTTCAGAAATGCTGTGTTAAAAATTCCTTGCTCTGTTAAATAGGTACTTGGGAATATCTTGAGGAAACTTCATAGGGGGCTAATAATTTTGTCCTCAACTGTATCTGTGTGACCAAAATCGACAGAGCATTTTTAGTGTCTTTTGCACTGATCTTAAAAAAAAGTGAGCTGGTCGTGCCCAGGGAGTTAATCACATGCAAACCCTGAAATCATTGTCACGTATAATACATTGTGGGACCAATTTAATTTCATCTGGGAGCCTTCCATTTAGAATTCATGAAGTGATTTTCTGGAGAGCTCTACAGCTGACATCATCCTTGGACAACCCTGGTTTATTTAACACAGTCTTGCCTTTTTCTAGAGGACTGGGGATCCTATTGAGTACGAACTATTTTCCCACAGATGTTTCCCACATCTTCCTAAAGTCATCTCCAGACCTCTGCAAACCATTTATGTCAACTCTACCTCAGTAGAAAGTCCTGTAGTTCAGCAAGGTTACATAAGACCATCTACCTTCCCTGCTGCTTTCAGTTTCTTCTTTGTGGCTAAAAATAACAGAGACTTGCGGTCCTGCATTGACTATCGAGCATTTAACAAGATCACAGTAAAGTTCTGCTAACCCCTTCCCTTTGTCCCAGCCGCCTTAGAATAGTTTAGAGGAGCCTCTGTATTTACCAAGCTTAACCTCCGCAGAGCCTATAACTTTGTTAGAAGGACCACTTTTGTAACCCCTACTCGAGTACCCGGTGATGCCCTATGGTCTGGTTAATGCCCCTCCATATTTCAGGGCTATGTTCCAAGGTGCTCTGGGAGTTTCTCTATTGCTTCATGATCATATACATTGATAACATTCTGGTATCCTCTGACCTCTCTCCTCTGTGGTAAGTCTCTGTTCTGGATATCTCAAGCCACTCAAGCTTTCCAACAGCTCAAAGAGGCATTCACCAACGCACCACTAACACAAAATGGCTACTGAGGCTACGCTGTGATGGCCATGTCATGGAGAGGCTCTGAAGTGGGAGTCACTGGAAATACTGGGCTAGTAATCCTCAGTATAGGCATGCTGGTAACCCTGGCTGGCCATCGCAATGTGTGCACTTAGCTCCCTCGAGGACTAAGCAGACCTGTTCTTTACTCAGGCAAACAACACTGAATTTGCCCATGTCCTTAGGTGTTAGAAACCTCTGACATGGAGGCACACAATTCCTGAGGCTACTTGCAGCTGGGTCCATTGCGCTTCCACACAAGAACACCGGTTAGACACTGGTTATACCAGAGGCGTTCCCCATAGCGTCAAACCAGACGCAGTGTCCAGTTTCCTCAAAAGGAAACTTTAAAGCTTTACATTTGTTCAGTCATAAGCAAGATTGTGCTTCTTTACTCAGATCCCTGCATTTATTATTAAAAATACAGCTCTTATTATGTTAGCTTGACAAAGCCAACATATCTCTATTGTATTTGAACTTATTAGTGGTGCTCGTGAATAGGGAATAATAAGTATAATTAACTGTAATCAATTATGCTAATTATTGTAAGATGTATATATGTTTTACCTGATTAAGCAGAATTAATAATAACAATTAATCAATGCATTCGTCCACCGAAACATTCACAATTATACCTTAACACTAAGAAATGTCATTTTCCGTGGCCACTAGAAAATACACTTCTTACTGATAGACAGTGCTACTTCAGAGCATGTAACAAGATCTGCAAGTTTAAGTGACGTTCGTTTGTGAGCAGTTAAACACAGAAACAATCACAAGTGGATACAAAATGGTTTATCACTACACCAAGACAAACAAGACTAACTATAGAGAAATAATACACTATGACAATACAAATAAAGAAAAGCAGGAAAGATAACAGCAGAAAAAGCAGAAAAGTAACAGAATGGCAATATCACAAGCAACTTAACACATCTGAACAAACCATCAACTATCTGTAAGTCACCTTAATTAAAAGGGGTCCTATATCTTAAGCATCAACTAGTGTATGAACGGATACTTGCACTGGCTCTTTGTGAGGTGGTGCGAAGTTCCGGATGCGGGTGTGCGTGTCCAGTGCGCTATGCGCTATGCTGTCCCGTTGGCGGATTGTTTAGTGGAGATCGCAGAGTGTCGTCATAAGTGTAATTGCCGGAAAAATGTCCCAAAGAGCGCGAACTCTTTGAGCGAACTCTTTGAGCAAACTCCTGGAGCGAGGTTGCTGACTCTTGGGCAAAGAAAGTTTGGATAACGGACGTTCTTAACCTTTGGGGATTTATGATCAGCAAGAGGGGCGAGGGACACATTAAGTCTACCCTAGCACCACTTCATGATCCAAAAGAGCATTAGGAAGACACAGGTTTCTGACCTATTACCAGTTTTACGATCAGGGTGAAGGAGATGATAAGATCTTTGGGGATGGCATGGTTTATTGGGACCCTTGGGGGAAGGAGATGATAAGATCTTTGGGAATGGCATGGTTTATTGGGACCCTTGGACCCCCGGTGGGTAGTGTTGGTTACCCCCCCACTCTCTAAGTCATATCTGAGGTTGTTACAATCCAGATGGCTCCTGACCCCCATGTGGCCTCACGACCACACGCTACACAGTATTTAAAATTAAATGATATTCAGATTGCTTTAATATAACTGGTCTTATCTGGCTTCCCGAATACTCACTACTAACCATAACCTGTTAGCACCTGCTTTCTGCTATTACTTCTGTGTTCTTTACACTTACGCTTTTGTTTATCAGTAGTCTTTACTCACTCAGTAGACTTGCTTATTCTGTTCTGTTATAATGGCAAATGTTTCAGACATTCTTCTTGAGAAGCAGGCCCGGCTATGAGGGCGGAGAACCATGCTGGAAACATCTCATGCCGACGCTCACAGTGGAAGGTGCAAGCCGGGACCCAGGCGAACACCGCTCCCACTATACCATCACCGAGTTTCAAGATCGCCAGCCACAACTGCTTCTCCACGCTCTGCGAGAGGGAGCACAATGCCATGGTCATCTGACTCTATCATCCAGCACGTTTGTGCTACCTCAACTTAAGGTGAGGTGCGCAGCCACTGTTTTCCTGTGGCTGCTGGGCTTCAGGAGCCTAATCAAGACAGTTTGCTGTTCATTGCCCTCAGCAAAGATCATTGTTTCAGGACAAACTCCGACATACCAACAAGGAAATAAGAGGTTCATTAGACTATTTGCACTAAAAGAATAGCAATCTTCTGGTGTAATAAACAAAAAACTGCTCTTTTGTCTGGGAGCAACCTAGGCTTTTCCATCTTGACGTCCTGCACCATCCTGACTTGGAGTGGATCTTACTTGGAGTTGGATAATATCTCCAAGACACTATACCCATTTGACTAGTAAATTCAGCCTCTAGCTATAGCCGTTGTTGTTCTTCTCAGTTAACAAAACAAAGCGCTTGTATAGTCAAATCCATAGAGTGTCTGTCTGTTCCCTGAATGGTGAAGCTAAAAAATAAACTTGCGGCAAAAAGACAAAAGCTGGACAAAATCTTATCTTGATTAAACAATAATATGAGAAAACAAAAACTCCTAAAGCTTGGGCTCCTAAACATCAGAAACATCAGATGATCTCAGATAACAGTTTTGATGTACTGTCTAACTGAAACTTGGCTCAACCCAGATTATTACATATTAGTCTTAATGATGATGCCGCATCAGGCTACTGTTATAAGCACAAGCCCCATCTGGTTGGTTGTGGTGGTGGCCTTGAACTTTTCTATAGAGTTTCTCAGACAACAAGACACATGTTTACTTCTTTTGAATTGCTTGTGCTCAATGTTACTGTACCTGTCAGGTTACAGACTGTATTTTGCCTTTTGGCCACCTGATGGCGACCCCGAGGACTTTCTTTTTAGAGCTCCAGATTAGTTAATGTGTGTCAGCTGTGTCTCATTGTTCATATATTTAAGTTGCCTTGTTTGTTAGAGTCTATGCTCGGTGCTGTCTGAAGAAATTTTGCTTAAGGACTAGTGTGATTTAAGGGTGATCAAAAGCTGAGATAGAAACAGGTCAGACGATTGAACAAAGTCAGCAAACCACGGAAACAACATCGAGTAACCCTGAAAAGAACAAAAGAACTGTTCTTGGACTGAAGTAGGTGAAAGCAATGGATGATTCTTCGGATGGTGATAATCCTGGAGTTCCATGAAGTACGATATAATAAATGGAAAAAAGGTAATAACATGGGTGACGAGTTTGAATATGAAGAAATGTGTTCAAATAAAACCAGGGAAACCGGGCAAAGGGTAATTTTTTATTAAAAAATAATAAAAATGAGGAAAAAAATATAAAAGTGATGGTCACTTTTGTCAAGCAAGCAGAGCAGCATATGCACCCTGTTAAATTATCAAAAGCGATAGAGAAAGAAATCGGATCAGTGAACGGTGCAACATGTCTAAGCAATGGAAGAGTTTTGATTAAGTGTAAAGATGAAGTTCAGAGAGCAAAGATAAACTTAAATCACTGAATGGTGGCAGAATAAATTGTGCTGAAGTAGGTATGAAGAAACATGGGTTGATTTCAGGAGTGCCCTTAAATGTAACTATGGAGGAAATAAAAGGAAACTTGATTGGAGGCAGAGTTGCTTCGGGCAAAAGACTGATGACATGGAAAGATAATAAAAAATGTGATGGTCTTTCTGTGTTGATATACTTTACACAAGGTACAAATTGTACAATTTACAAGGGTAAAGTTAGGTTTTATTAGTTATGTTGTGCGGGAATATGTTCCCCCTCCTTTGCGTTGATATAATTGTCAGCGCATAGGGCATACTGCTGCAGTTTGCAAAGGGAAAATTCGGTGTGCAAAATGTGGAGAAGAGCATGAGTACAGGAAGTGTCAGAAAGGAACCAAGATGAAATGCTGCAATTGTGGGGGAGAACACAGTGCTGCATATGCACGATGTCCAGTAGAGCAGCAGGCTCGTAAAATCCAGAAGGTAAAGTCTATCCAGAATTTAACATATGCAGAAGCAGCTTGCAAAGTGAAACATGTAGCAGAAACAAGAATGCAAAATGAACAGTGGCGTTTATCTGTGCAGCGGTAAATGACACAGGTGGAAAGACAAAATTTAAATTGTGGTAGAATGTGCAAACAAATTCCTGAACTGCATTGGTGTATCAGCAGAACAAATCCACAAGATACTAAAATCTAAAGAAGGAAAAACAAAAGGGAGCATAACAATAAGTTTCGATGCATCTTAGTGTAATGATATATAGCATAATCATGTCTTTCCTATTGCTTCATTGGAATGCCAGAAGCTTGATCTCTAATGGGCACGAGTTCCAAAAAATATATAGCAGATATGAATAAATCTCCTGATATAATTTGTATACAAGAAACGTGGCTATGCAAATCATTGGATTTTAAGATGAATGGATATGAGGTAATAAGGACAAACAGGAATAATGGTAGAGGTGGAGGATGTGCGACATTCATAAAAGAAAATGTGATATACAGACATGTAAATAGTGAAAGTATTTCAGAGAGCATGGGTATAGAAGTAATGGGTATACAGGGGGTAGTCAGATTATTAAATTTTTATAATCCTGGTTTGGAAATATCAGGAGATATTCTGGAAAATGCCATGGGAGAATTGTCAAACAAAATGATTGTGTGGTGACTTTAATGCTCACAATAGCATTTGGGGTAGTAGGAACACAGATAAAAATGGAGAAGTAATAGAAGAATTTATCGAACAGAACTCTTAAGTGTGTTTAAACGATGGCAATCCAACAAGAATAGACATAGTAAGAGGAGGAATGTCATGTTTAGATGTCACAACAGTTTCAGCTTCATTAGCTGGTAAATGTATATGGTCAGTATCTAAAGATAATATAGGGAGGACAATTTCTTCACAGGGTGAAGAAACACACAACAAGGAAGTGCAAAATAAATGCCCCAGAGGGTGGTTTTATTCCAGTACATTCAGGATTTATTCCGGCTGATGTAGATAACAGGGTGTTCCTCACCATCCTGTTCTTGGGACAGGATGGCTCCCAACTCTATATCTGAGGTTGCAATGTTCTCAAACATTGCCAGGTAAGCTTCAATGTTGTTGTGGGGGGTCAGCTTGGGTAGCAGCTTGGTGGTTTGTACTCGGGAGTCCAGCAGTGGGGGGCGCTGGGCGGTGGTGGCGCGAATAGCCGTGAGCTCCTGCTCAGTCTCCTCCTGTCGGGTAGCCAGGTGCTCGACTATTTGTTGCTGGCGGATGCTGACCTCGGTGAGCCGCTTCAAAACCTCCTCCATGCTGGGAGACAGCCACTCGCCGTCTGCCGGGAACATGTAAGAAAAATGTATCTCTCTCTCTAAACAAGCCTCAGGTGTGAGCGATCAGTGTGTGATGAGCGTGTGCCAGTGTCCCTTGTCCGTTTCCAGGGCGACGCTGATTTACTTCCGGGATACTGGTCACAGCAGATATGGCAAAATTTCAAATGTTGTGTAAAGAACAATTTGAAAACTTGTCAATAGAGGGCAGTGTTGATGATACGTATGGTAAGGTAGTGAATGGCATTTATTTTGCAGCTTCACAATTCATCCCATTATTAACTGGTACAAATAAAAGAAAGAATGTACCTTGGTGGCCAGAGGAATGCTCAAAAGCAATTAAAGAAAGAAATAAAGCATTTAAATTTTTAAAAAGAACACTCACCCCAGAAGCAGTATTAGATTATCAGAAGAAAAGAGCTTATGTTAAAAAGGTTATTAAAAATACAAAAAAGATGGCATGGCAAAACTTTTGCAATACAATAGGGAAGTGCAGTCTGGCGCATGATAAAGATGATGAATGAAATTGATAGCTTTAAAAGGATACCTGTATTAGAGGAAAAAGGGAAGGTAGCCATTACAAATAAAGATAAAGTTACAATGTTGGCTCAAACATTTGCTAACGCTCATAGCATTGAAAACTTAGATGATGCATTCTTAACAAGACGGCAGCAAATTAAGAATATATATGGAAATTCTTGCAATACAAAGCAAGATTTTAGTAGTATTTTGGATGATGAGTTTAGCTATTTTGAATTAAAAACAGCTATTAATAATTCAAAGAATACAACACCAGGTAAAGATATCATATCAGAGATATCATATCAAGTTATAAAATCTTAAAGAAATTACCACATAAAGCATTAGAAACATGGAATTATATAACTATATTTGGAATAAGGGTGTCCTTCCTAAACAGTGGAAGACTGAAATTGTGCTTCCTCTAGCTAAGCCTGGGAAAGACATAACAAAACCTAGTAGTTATAGACCCATCACTCTTACCTCTACACTATGTAAAGTAATGGAAAAAATGATAGTAAGGCGACTGAATTACATTTTGGAGAAAAGGGAAATGGTATCAACATTTAAGTGTGGTTTTAGGAAAAGTAGATCTACAGTAGATGCTTTGATACTATTTGAAAATGAAGTTTAAAAGCCTGTATAATGAAAGAATACATGTTTGCAGTATTCTTTGACATAGAAAAGGCTTATGACACTTTGTGGAGGGAAGGTTTGCTAATCAAACTGGGTAAAATCGGTATAGGAGGCAAATTTTATAACTGGGTTTTAGACTTTCTATTTGAACATACTTTTCAGGTTAAAATTGGAGAAGAGGTATCAGATTCAGAGGTATCAGATAGCCCAATATTGTTTAATTTAATGATTAATGATGTTTTTGATAAAGTTAAAAAAAACAGGAATAGGACTAGCACTTAATGCAAATGATGGAGCGTTATGGAAGAGAGAACGTAATATTAAAAATGTAGTTAAAGGCATACAGGAGTCGATTAAGGAAGTGGAGAAGTGGTCTCTGGATTGGGGTTTGAAATTCTCAGTTTCAAAAACAAAATGTTATTCACAAAAAACAGGAAGATTGAACATGTAGATTTGAAGTTATATGATCAAACATTGAAAAGAGTGCCTGTTTTTAAATACCTTGGTTTATGGTTTGATGAAAAACTAACATGGAAAATGGATAAGTAAAATTGAATCAAAGTGTAGAATGATCATAAATTGCATGCGTGCAGTTGCTAGTCACAGTTGGGGAGCTAGTCGAAGTGCATTGTTGTGCATGTATCAAGCTTTGATTCGTTCCAGCTTTGACTATGGATGCATTGTGTAACTGTCAGCAACCAAATGTTTACTGAAAAAAATAGATATCATACAATCCAGAGCGCTAAGAATGTTGTGAAGCAGTTAAAATGTAAAAGGGTAAAATTGGCAATGACATATTGGGTGAATCTTCTCTAACAATCATCTGCTATTTTAAATAATACATTTTATTCAATTTTACAAATATTTACAGATGGATCTAAGGAATCTTTTAGTTTGGTTGGAATTGGTGTATACATTACTAAATTTAAAATACGGATTAGTTTAAAATTGCCTGATGATTTGTCTGTATACACGGCTGAACTAACAGCTATAATAATAGGATTACAGTGGGTTGAACAAGTTGGACCAAATAAAGTAGTAGTATGTTCAGATTTTTCCTCAGCTTTAATTAGTTTATTACATGCTAGATCAGACAGAGACGATCTATTAACGGAAGTATATCTATCTTTATACAGATTAAAAGAGGCTGGAATAATTGTATATTTCTGTTGGGTGCCAGCACATGTTGGGGTATCTGGTAATGAAATTGCTGATAAACTAGCAAAAAAAGCACTAAATAAGAGGGAGGTGGATGTTGAAGTACCTATGGTAAAGGAGGCAAAGTCTGTCTGAAAGAAAAAGTTAATGAATAAATGGCAAATTTGATGGGATAATAGCAGCACAGGGAGACGGTGTTACAGCATTACACAGACAGTAGGGAGGGTAAATTGTCAGGGAAGAAATAAGAAGGAAGAGGTGTGGCTGTCTAGATTAAGATTGGGACATACAGGGTTGAAATCAACATTGGCACTTATGGGTTTGCATAAAAATGGTTTGTGCGATGTGTGTGGTGTACCATAAAATGTTTATCATGAGCTTTTTAGGTGTGTAAAATATAGTGTATATCGTGATTTATTATTTAGTCACTTAGGGGAGGAGGGAACGATGCATGAATATACACTCACCTAAAGGATTATTAGGAACACCTGTTCAATTTCTCATTAATGCAATTATCTAATCAACCAATCACATGGCAGTTGCTTCAATGCATTTAGGGGTGTGGTCCTGGTCAAGACAATCTCCTGAACTCCAAACTGAATGTCAGAATGGGAGATTTAGAAAGAAAGGTTATTTAAGCAATTTTGAGCGTGGCATGGTTGTTGGTGCCATACGGGCCGGTCTGAGTATTTCACAATCTGCTCAGTTACTGGGATTTTCATGCACAACCATTTGTAGGGTTTACAAAGAATGGTGTGAAAAGGGAAAAACATCCAGTATGCGGCAGTCCTGTGGGCGAAAATGCCTTGTTGATGCTAGAGGTCAGATGAGAATGGGCCGACTGATTCAAGCTGATAGAAGAGCAACTTTGACTGAAATAACCACTCGTTACAACCGAGGTATGCAGCAAAGCATTTGTGAAGCCACAACA
>JAZGTK010016601.1:0-12648 GCA_036877625.1 Ambastaia sidthimunki
GCAGTACCGCATTATATGTATGGTACCTGCATTATGGAGCCTGATGCATATTTGCATTCACATCCTTTAACATTCATCTGGCCTAAAACACATTCTTCCATTTAGTTCATCATATAGTTATGAAACAAGGTGTTTCTAATACTCACACCTGCCGTACACCTGCCTACATCACAGTCACCATAGACAATAATGCACATTATTCACAAACACTCACTCCGCTGTGTGTGCATGTGTCTGCCGTCTGCTTTGCATGTGTGGCTGGGACCGAGTGGTGTGTGTATCTGAACGTGTGTATGTGTACGCTTCAGTGCATTGGGAGAGGTTTAAAGGTGAAACCACAAAGAAAACAAGCGTGACTCCCTGTTTTCTGAACTGCGGGCTTTATCTCCACCCTCTTGCTCTCTGAATCATCTGGATGCTTTAAAAGCCTCATAAAGGGGCAGTTTAACCAAATGCAGGCCTTGGTTTTTAGAAACATCTCCTGTGTGTGTGTGTGTGTGATGGGTCCATGTGTGCATGTCCAGGTGTGGATGTGGTATGTGTGTGTTCTTTTTTAACTTTAATTGGACAGTGTAATTTCGAGGCTCCCAAAATTATTGTGTGGCAATAACAGTCTGTACTAATCACACATCTACCCGCTGATCTCCACTTCCCACTGTAAACACATCCGCCAACCTATATTTTATGCCCTTAAAACCTCCGGTGCCTTTATACCTGATCCCACCATGGAGATTGAATAACACAGTTTGCACTCCGTTTAATGTCAATCACATGAAAACATATGTTTTCATGCATAGTTTTCTTAAACGGTCAACGAAATTGCCAAGGTGATGTTTTAAGGGTGGGTTCACCCCAAAGTGGTGGTTTTCTAATCATTCACTCACCCTCATGTTCTTCCAAACGTTTCTCCACTGTGAAACACAAAAGATGTTTTGAAGAATGTTCATGCTGGTCTTTAAATACAGTGAAACATATGGTGACCAACGGCTGTCCAAAGATTCTTCATCAAAAACATCATAGCAGTAGCCTATCACAGACATAGTCTATTCACTTCTGCTCTATATTCTGTGCCTTCGGAAGTCATAAAATAGTTTTGTGTTGCCTGGAGACTAAAAGTAATGTTCATTTTTATTTCTAAAAACATTTTGGTCCATAAAAAAGCATTTTATCCATAGCGCTCGGATCTCATTTGCACTTCCTCACCTTTTACGATGCATTTATGGTGCTTTTTGGAGCCTGACATACCTTGTTTACTTAGTTCTGCCTATATGGGTTTGAACTGCAAAAAATTTTCATTTTGGGGTGAACTGTTCCTTTAAGGACAAAGGCAAATTGTTTAGATTAAGTTAATACGCTTAAGTAAAGCTCTAATTTACAAACCGCATGTAACCATAATGATTCACTAAATATGTGCAAAGCGTAAACAATAATTACGTCTATCTTTGCTCACAAGTTCTCACAAGTTCTGCCCTCCTCTTCCTCTGTCATTTGTCTCGACTCATGTGAATGCAAAATTCATTAATGACACAGTAATCAGACTGCTGTTGTCACATGCCATATTGCTTGTCTTTCACTTTACTAAGTTCAAAGAAACCTTAGATCAGAATGCAATATTTTTTTCAAGGCTTGTCCTGGGATAAAAATATTGGTGTCCTTTGACCCTTGTGGTTTTACCCTGTCTCTCTGCCTCTCTTTCCTCCCCACTCATTGGTCAACCACTTCCTCGTGTCCCTCTATGCTGCATTCGACACTTCAGAAGAAGATGGCAAGTACCTTTTTCCTCCCTTTGTCTTTTCCTTCATGTATGAACCCTGATGTCTTATCTCAGACATACACAAAAACATTGGGTTGTTCCACTACATAGTGCCCTCTCACAGACTTCTGTTTTTTAAGGCAGCGACATAGCCAATTACCTTACAACAGCAAAGACTTAACTATTATGTTTAATTTTTGTACATCCTAACATGTAACATCTCGGTTTTCCTTGCATTTGTAAAACCCAGATTTTTAAGCAATCTTAAATCTGTACACTGTGTGTATATATAATGGGACATATTTAAACAGTGTGTGGCCAATGAGATGAATGAATATAGCTGTTCTGTAACTAATTTTAGGCTTCCTCTCTGGCCCACCCGAATGAGAGGTCGTGTGTCTGAACAGCAGGGTGTCACAGCAGATAACCGTGTTACTACACAGATGCTCAGACAGACATTTTTACAAGCTGTTGTGTAGTTTTTTGTGTCTGTTGTGTTGTATTGCAGTGAGAAGTTTATCTGATTTTGCACTTTATTAATGCTTAGGACATTACCTGACTGAACTGAGCTTTAACTGATCTTCTCTTGTTTCATATTTCTTTCAGTCTCTGAAAGTCTGCAGTGGAACAAATTTGAAGAATATGGATATACTTTCATAGCACCCAGGTCAGATATATATTAATTAAAATTAATTAATATTTGAATCCCCCTCATGTTATTCCAACCTCACGACTTTCCTGCTTAGAGAAACACAACAATAAACCAAAAGACATGTTTTGAAACATTTTAATAATGATCTTTTTTAAACATTTAAAGTAGATGGTGACCAAAATAAAAAGTAAAAAAATGACATTGACAACCAAGCATAGAAAGTATATTATGGCAGATTTTTTAAAGAACTATTTCATTAACTTTTTAATTATTACCTCAAAATGAAATTCACAGACCAAGGAATACTAACAGAGCAAATAATATGGATTTTAATAATGTATCTACCAAATGATTGCTGTCTTTTAGGGAGTACTGCAAAGACCTCAACCCTCAGAGCGATAACAACACAGAATTCCTGATCGAATTCAACGAATACATCGACAGAAAGACCCCCAACAACCCACTGTGTGAGTGTCTTGTAATTCTGAGCATTTTTACCAGCTCTGTCAGGCCTGCTGGTTCAAATCCAGAAGTGAGCTGTTACACTGAGGGTGGTAGTTTTGAGGTCAGGGATTCATACCACCAGTTAAAGGTTCAGAGTTCATCCTCAGGTCCACCGAGAGATTTAAAAGAACAGTTTATGAGGTTATAATCTTAATCAAAACATGTAGCTCTGAAGTTTTAACTTTTAATCCATTAAATGTTTGTTAAAGTTGAACTAATTTGAATTTTGAATTTGAATGTTTCTATACATAAGTCAACAAAAAACAGAGAAGAGATTTGTTGCAGCCTGGTCTTACAAATTGTTTAAGTGATCTTTGGTAAAAAACAGTAACAAATAAGCAAATATGTGCCTTTTTACCAAAAAACAAAGACACAATGAATTATTTGCATGTAACAAAGTACAACACAGATAGAATATGTTAGAATTTCATTAAGTAAAAACAAAATACTTGTATGTATGTATAATGTATGTCTGCCAGGACCTGGATTTCCATAACATAATTAAATTTAAATTATTGTTTTGCCCCAATACAATTATTATTGAATTATTCATTTAATCCTGATGCAAGTGGATTAAGTAAACGTCTATTTTACCCATTTAATTGAATTCTAGTGGTGAAGCACTGCTGAACATTTATTCCAAGCTACAAAGTTACAATTGTGTTTAAAAATTGTTTGCTTATTTTAATTAACTAAAATCTAATTCACAATTTTTGACATCTACCTACTTCTGGTGTGTATCACAATTTGACAGCTGTCCTCTACATCAAAAGCAGCACTTACACTGTTTCTTGAATCAGTTCGTTTCTAAAATACACGGCAATGCTTAAATTACATAAAGCTTAGAGTGAATTGTGGGTTTCAGGTTTGATGTAATTATATTTATTGTTCTTGTGTTGATTATTGCAAGGGTAAGTAAACTGCCTCTCCTTGCAGCCAAACAGGGACACCCCCTCCCCAAACACACACACACACACACACACACACACCTTCCTCTCTGCAGGTCACTTTGATCTCAGCAGGATCGGTTGGTGGTGCGGTAATCACTTGGTTCAGTGCACATGTGTTAAATGTGTAGCTTTGGCTGTAATACTTTATACCTACGAACCCCCACCCACCTCCATTCTGCACCAATTACCCTGTGTGAAAGAGGAAAAGCAGGACATGTCACAGACACACTCACAGAGGCACTACATCTAATGCTTTGGTAATACGAATGTATGAATATTTGCCGTGCCAATAAAACACTTTAAACTGAAACTAACAGAAAGAGAGAGAGACTCGTGCACTGGTGAAGCACCAGGAATTCACAAGTAAATTAACACTTCAAAAGTCGTTCGTTATTTCAGACAACCAAAAGTCCAACAGAGTGTTTACAGCCCAATGTTTAGCTGGTTACGTTTAGCGAATTCTCTCTCATTCACCAACAAACAAACGTTTCGTTCGTTCAGTCATGCCGTTGTCTGTTTCCGCTCTGAGAATAAAGTCTGTATGTTTATTTGCGCAATTCCTTGCGATCACGTCGATAAAATTGCGTAACCAGCTAAACATTGCGCTGTAAACACTCATATGCTCGTATTTATGGCTATTTGTAAAACAGTCCTCTTCAGTCCTGGTATTTTAAGTCTATGATTTCCTCGCTGTCAAACACAGGCAGATCGGTTGAATTGTGTTCTCGAGCTGCTCTCAATCAGGTCCTAATGAAAAGCATGCAGGGGGACGGAATAAAGTTGTACACCAGCTGCTCTTTCTGAAGTGTGTGTGTTTTGTCGTAAAGGCTTTGCGGTAATGAACTGCAGCGAGATGTTATAAAACATTCTACGCGCTCTGAACGTACCAGCACCAAAAAAAAAAACACCGGCCTTTGAACAGTTAGTGCCGTTTTATACAGCCGAAGAATACAATCGTGTTCCACGTCTCGGAAAATTAATCTGCGCGTTACTTTCCTAACATGCCTCCCCCTTCGCTTTTTGCGTCTGCCTCTCCTTTTTTCTCGCTCTCTTTCATGAAGTCCCATATCTTATGACTTTGGCATCAGTCGCTGCAAGGGTCAGAATGTGTAGCCTGTTCTTATTCATGACCAGGTGTTTATTTATCTAAATAAAGCGAAGGTTAAAGTTTGTTTCTGTGCCTATTCATCCACTATTAGATCTTGCTTCTGTAGTGTGGAAGTCATTTTGTACATTTACATTCGGCAGACGCTTTAATTCAGAGTGACTTGTGCTTCCATGGTATGAATTTTACAGTTTTTTCGCATTCTCTGCGACTCGAACCCGTGACCTTGTTGTTGCAAGCGCCGTGCTCTGGCAGCTGGGGTACAGAAACATGCTGTCAGTGTTCAGTCGTGTTCAGTCATAATAAAAGGGTTAATGCAAAATTATGCAGTTACAACACAATCTGTGTTTGAGGTCACATGTTGTCTAAAATGCATCTGCTGTGTGCTCAGGTAATATGGATCTGACTAACAGGCTGCTGTTGGATGCTGGCATTACTGCTGAACTGGCCAAACACTGGGGCAAACAGAAATCGTAAGTTTCGTAGAAACGTGAAAATGTATACATTGAATTCACTGTAAGACGCTTTGGATAAAAGCGTCTGCCAAATGAATGAATGCACAATTAAAGTGATGTTAACCTCAGCAGAATCTTAAAGTAACAGTTCACCCAAAAATGTCTTGTTATTTTCTTACCCACATGTAGCTTGAATGCTTATCACACATTTTACATAAAATGTAAGGAATATAAAAGGAGATATTAACCAGGATGTTTTACTCTTAAACTAAAAAGCATAAAATGACCAGAGCCTGATGAACAGAACGACAAAACAATCTGTGTTTCCTTTTTGGGTGAACTGTCCCTTTAAATTATGATTCCCTCTTAATCTTCTTTTTGACTTAGCTTTAATGTCATTTGTGCAGGAGTGAGTACTGGTGCACTAGTTTTAGCATGATAGGGCCTTTTTGTAAAAGTTTATATCTGTAAACAGGAACGAGAAAATCAGGGCTAAGTTTGTGGCTACAGACGGTGGTGTCACAAGAGTCTACCCAGCAAGGTACTGTTGTATTTTAAAAGTTAAGGTTGAAAATTACAGACAGCACAACGGCACTTAAACTATGTGTTTGTTCTGCAGCGCTGGTCCTGAATGGACCGAACAGGCCGAAACATATGAGTGCAGTTTCTACAAGAGGAGTCTGGATAATGATATTTATGTATTTACATCTAAACCATACACAACAAACGGTAAGAGTGTGTCCGTGTGGTTAATAGAGGTGTAACATTTTCTGTGTGTTAATAAGTTTTGTATGCGTTTCTTATTAGAAACTCAAGAGTCTGTTTTAGTGAGCAAAGCGATGGACCTGAAAATTGATGAATTCAGGCTGAAACCAGCAGGTAAGAGTCATTGTAGTTAAAAATGTGCTGTTTTAATATTTAAATAGACTTAAATAGATTCAAATAGACGAGAGAAAAGCTGAACTCATTGTTCTGTTTCAGTGGTTGGAGTAAAACTGGATGTGCAGACCTGGATGGACAGCTTTATGAATGCTACAATTACATCGAAGGTTAGAGTTACTTGAGGAGGCAAATAGTCAATTATTATGATAATGTTAACCTCACCACATAAGAAGGATCTGTATTAACTCTCTGGTTTATCTGTCTGTATTGTTTTGTCTCTTTTCCTGCATAGTGTGATGGTGAAATCTGTGGGTGCAGGAGGAACGATATGGTAAGGTTTATTTATACATATATTCATCTACACACACACACTCCTATACACACTGCATGGCTAAAAATACGTGGACACCACCTTATATATAACAGGAAGAACATCTGAGCCTGACCTGCATGTTCCAACATCTCATGCAAGCATTTAAAAACATCAGAAGCTTTAAGAAAGGACCAACCCCTAAACAATTCCAAATGTTGTGACACATATGGGTGTGGTCATCTGTGTGCCCATGTAATTTCGGCCATATGGTGTAAATTCCTATAAATTCAAACCTAAAATCCCGATGTGAAAGTCCACAGACATTTTATGTGTGAACTTTTTATTCTTTCTCTGCTCCTCAAAGTTTCTGGACTGTGTTCTGCTGGACGACGGAGGCTTTCTGGTCATGGCCAATCAGGACGAGTACGTCAGCATGGTGGGTCTCTCTTTCACCCAATCAGAGCCTCTCTGTCACACTACCATTCCACATTACCTGTTTCTGACCCCTGGAGATCGTATACCCAACCCAACCTGCACCCACCCGCACACTGCCGACCGCAGCGGCAGAGTAAATGTTTAAAGTCAAGCTCAGCGGGGGAAACCAATCAGAGCAGAGTGTGCGCAGGATAAATCACGGCCGGAGTGTTTGGCAGCAGGGCAGATGCCGCGGGGACCAATCCTGCCCCAAATAGGGTCTATTCCCCCTCTGTGTGGCAGACTCTCCTGGGGTCAGCCGGGTCTGACGGGCAGACCGCACATTCATTAACACTGTTATTGCACGGGGAGCGCCGGGTGTTCTGCACACTTCAGGATTTATACTGCCTTTGGACTGACTTATAGTCTTGAATGCACATGCTCATACATTTTTACCGTTAATACAAAGCTGCTGGTTAAGCTGTGTGTGTTCTTAACAGTATCCAGAACAGGGGCGATTTTTTTTCTCGCACCACACAGTCAACATAACATCTCAGAGAGTTTCTGGGCTCACAGACAACTCACACTTTGGTTTAAATTGTGATGATGTAGTTGGTTGTCCTTATAAGATTAGAGGAGATCCTATTGGCCTCCCTTGAGCATGGTTGGCTCCTCGATCTTTAAACACACATTAACACATGCCTGCTATAAAACTGTTTGTTGCAACATTTTGCTACAAGCTGAAGGGCCCACACAGAATCTGTGGCCAAAGAATTCTACTGAAAAATCTGCAGAATTTACAGAATTTTACAAATCTGTACCTTTGAATTTTACAAATCAAACCCTCAGGTTTGTTTTACTGTATTAAAAGTGTATTCTAAAGCATTTTGATCAAATTCCTATTGCCACCAATATAAAATGCAGTATTCTTAACTGAGGTTTAAGATATCTTAGCTTGTCTGTGTAATTTTACACAGACTGTATAACAAACTGCTTTTTAAAATGATGGTTCATGAAGATTTTTAGGTTGTGTTATATTTTGCAATGGTACATGACAAAACCATTTTGGGTTTTTTTTTGGCTTGATTAAAAACGTCTTAAGTTAGTTTACTTTGCTGTACTTCAGAGGCAAAATTGTTTTAGTGTTAGTTAAAAGTTAGTTAAGTCTGAAGTTAGTTAAGTCTGACAAAATGTAGTTACATCTCTTTAGGGAGATTAGGGGATAATTTTTTATTCTTTTTTTATACAGAAAGTCCTTATCTTAGGTTAGTGTTAGTTTGGTTTAAAGTTAGTCTTTGGTACGGTAACACAAACAAACTTATATAAACACATCTGTTGTTTTTTGCTATTACTTACTACAGCTTATGTGAATGTGTTTCTATTATCTTTATTTTTAGATTGGACAGTTTTTCGGTATGGTCGACCCTGACCTGATGAAAAATCTGATGAACGAATCGCTGTTCTCCGTCAAAAGAACCTATGACTATCAAGCCCTCTGTGAACCCAAAAAGGAAACAAAAGCGGCTGCTGGTCTCAGATCAGTCTATGTGGTGAGTTTCATTTGATTACAATTCCTTTTCACAGAAAATACACAACAGATCATCTTAAAGTTAACGGAATGTACCATCGTTCAATACAAGTAAAGCTTTGTCAACATCATCTGCGTGCTGTCCAGAGAAAATAATTTTGAGTCATCTTTTCGTCTGTAACAACAAACAAGAAGTGTTTTCAAAGATATGTACTTACAATGGGAGCCTGTTAAGTACCGTAGTATTCCGGTAGCTCAGCTGGTAGAATATTGCACTTAGCAACCCCAATGTCATGAGTTCAGTTCCCAGGAAGTGCACGCATAAGCAGCTGTATATTTTGAATCTCTTGTAAGGTGCTTTTTGAAGTATCTGCCAAATGCATTAAAAAGAACAACTGAATGTCTGTTTAACCGCAGAGCTTTATGACCTATCAAGTTTTTTGGCTGAGGTTTCACCTGTAAATAAAGAAATGTGCTGAGTACGCATATTCTTAATTTCTTCAGACTATTAAGCTTAGTCAAGCGTGAGGAAAGGGTGTTGTTGTGAACTTCATGTTAACCTGATAAGTTAGCCTCACGATACTTTCTCTGATCTGTGTGACTTCAAAGATTACAATTCTGTTTAACATGATGACTAAAACATCAATACTCAGAGTCAACCGTGAGTCATCACAGAGAGATACTTCCTCTGTCGTGCTAATCGAGGCAGCGTGCGTAACGGCTAATCGCCTACTAAGCCCTCGTTTTAGCCATGTTAGAAGATTTATGCATGCATCTGCTGAGCTTTCTCTTAACATCTCTTGTTTGGCACTGCGTTTCGTATGCCTGGCAGTGCTGAACGGAGGCTGCTGCCAATACAAATCAGGATGTTTTGGTGCTTCTCTGTTCCGGAGATGTAACTTACAAAGTTAGAAAAGAATGTTTCTAAGAAAGAGAATAAGGAGTTTTAGTACCCCAGATGATGTTGCACACCCTAAAGTTTAACTTAATATATATGTGTGTGTGTGTGTGTGTGTGTGTGTGTGTGTGTGTGTGTGTGTGATTAATTGTGGTTAATACCCCTGTTAAAATGTTTAGTCAATTGACAGCCTTATAAGTAAAAGTTAAAATTAAGTTACATTAACTTAACATTAACTAAAATTAAATTACACTAAATTATACTTAAAGCTTTCAGACTTAATACAATTACTCACATATGCAGTATCAGTAGTTTTCAGAAGAAAGACTGAAGATGTTACTTCAACCATCCTAGTATAATAAACTGTTTGTGTCTTTTAGCCCACCATAGCTAATATCCTGAACCTTGGTTGGTGGGCGTCTGCGGCCGCCTGGTAAGTGAACTATTGTTCTTGAATCTGTGTCCTGCATCATCTGAAGTTGCTCATATCTGCCTGTAGGAGAGTCGGTTGTCTCAGTGGCATGTTAAGCGTCTGTCCTGTGATATTCTGTGACAAATCTTTTTTTTTTGTTTTGTGTATCCAGGTCAATGTTGCAACAGCTGTTTGTCAGCATAACATTTCCAAGTTTCCTTGAGGCAGGTAAGAGCCAGAAGGAGTTAAATTAATTAAGAATTTTTATATATATATATAGTGAGTCAATTTATCCTGCCTTTAAAAGTGCTGAAATAGCATTAAAATAGTATAAAAGCATTTCGATATATTCCTTAAAAGGCATAATTCCTTAAAAGGATGCAGGTTCATTGTTTAAGTTCGCATGCATGCAGCATTAAATTGCGATTGTGTTTTGGAACAGCGGATCAGGATGACGACCTGTCTGAAATACCATCTAAGGAGAGTTGCATTACAGAGCAGACACAATATTTCTTTGAGAGCGATGAGATGAGCTTTAAGGGGACTGTCGAATGTTTAAACTGCTCCAGGTAAGAGTCATACAGAAACAGTAGCCATTATCAAAAGGAGCCGAACTTGAAAAGCAAGGATACAAAAACATAAATTCATCTTAATCACTAGTCACACTTTCCTTGGGGACTTCTGCCATGAATGATTTTGCCTCTAGCACTTATAACTTGTTCTAGTGAAACTACAAAACAAAATGCAAATTCTCATGTTCTCACCTCTAACGCACCTCATGTACATCTCATGTATTTAGGATTAGAACCCAAAACCCTTAACATTTGTACTTATAGTGCAAATGTTACCAGTGGACCAACATGACATAGTTCTTAGTTCTTAAAAAGTTTAGTTCTTAGTTGCTAATTCAAGCCCATGTTCATAATGCACCACTGTCACAGATCTTCTGTTCTTATGTTTCTGTCTACAGGCAGTTTATAGCTGAAAAGCTTCCAAAAACAAATCTGGTTCTTATTGTTGCTGACGCACAGAAGAGTTGCCAAATGTGTGAAGAAACTCCATTTTCACAGGAAGAGAAGCCTTGTATCTTTTATACACATACAGACACACCAACTGTTTAGTATTAGGATACACAATGTTGATGTCAAAGGGTCACTGTCAGTATTTGGAAGGTACTACTGTAAAGTAGCTTTCCAGTAACATGCTATTTATTTTTTACGTCCCAAAACTGAGGTCAAATTAACCTTTAAATAAACTGGTTAATAAAAACACTTCTCTAGCATGCTAGCATAGTCATTTGTGCTAAGTCCTGAAACTTCAGCATGTTGTGTTTTACTAAGTGCAGACAGAGTCCAGCAGTCTATTAGAAGTGTGTCTGACTTGTTCTCCTGAACTTAAGCCCACAGCTCCAGGTCCAGACCCTTGTAAAATAGCCCAGAGGCCACGGCACCGAAAGGGTCCAAAAGAATGCTTTGACAACAACACAAGTGTGAGTCCCCCAAACACCTCAAATAGAACAGCAATTACAGACAGCATGACCTCATGTGCTTCATGCCTAAATCTCACATGCTACCTTCTTCTAAAACGGCTGTTTTTTTCTTGCTCTCATTTCAATCGTTTGTGGAGATCTACCAAACAGAGACAACCACGAGAATTTAACCAGTTATGGTCAAAGTTAATATGAGCCATTATACTATATCTTATATGTCTCTGTGTGACAGATCTTGTGTAGGAGAGCTTGGTCATCCAATATCAGACAAACTTATAGTACAGCACAGTACATGGCCAAAATATGTGGAAACCTCCTTGTAATTACCGGGTTTTGATATTTCAGCTATGTCTATTACTAACAGGTGTGTAAAATCAAGCACACAGCCATTCAATCTCCTTAGACAAACATTTTTAGTACAGCGGGACCCTTTTCTGGTCCAGCATGACAATGCCCCTGTGCAGAAAAGGGGATCAATAAAGACATGATTTATTAAGTCTGGTCTCCGAGACCTTAACTGGCCCACACAAACCTGGACCTGAACTCTATGGAAAAGCTTAGGGATGAATTGGAGCTGGATCCCATTACCCAACATCTGTGCCTGGCCTCATTGATTCTCATGTATATGAATTGTAGCAAATCCCTGCAGCCACTTTCAGGTATTGGTATTCCCAGAGGAGCAGAAGCCGGTAATGCCCAGTGTTCGGGATTTAAACACTTGCACATATGTGTGTGTGATGTTTAGGTGCCCACGTGATTATGGCCATGTAGTGTAGCTACCTACAGACATACTTACATATCTATTTAGATGCTTGTTTTCTCTGAATTCCATCTCTTGGTACCTTGTTACGCTCTTCGTTTCAAGGACTTCTTTGTGTTGGACTTAAACTTCTGACTGCCGACTGTCAAGCATTTTTCTGCATGACTCTTCCTCTCTCTCCCTCTTTTCTCTCTCTCCTGCTGTGTATTTGGCTGTGTAATGTATGCTAGGATGAGGCCATGTGTAGGACAAATGCAGGCTCTCCACTGCTCTCCTCTCTGCTCATGTTACTCCTGCCAGCGTTCTTGTGCTGTCTCGGGTCAGTCCATCTCGCTCTCTCTCACTCTTTCTCTCTCCCTCTCTGTCTCTCCCTTTCAGTCTTATACTATTGTTTTCTGCCTCATTATGTTTTAGGTTTATTTCTAGTTGGAGGGCAAGTTTAATATACTTTATGTATAAGGCGATTGTCCTGCTCCAGTTAATGCTAATGCTCTCCACAGATAGCAGGCAGTTCATTTAAAGGAACAGATTAC